>PKMM01004480.1:40787-61109 GCA_002933915.1 Eutrema heterophyllum | reverse complement strand
ATATGATCTCCCGCATACCAACCTTTTCTTCGACTTGTTCTTGTTTGTTTGCTTGCGGACAAGCAAAAGCCAAGTTCGGGGGAGTTGATAGTTGCATAATTTAGTCCATTTTAGCATAATTTTAGTTAGAATTTTGTGACCTTTTGCATTCATTTCATGGTTTTTGGTCTAGTTTGCATCCATTTTAGAGTTAGTGAGTCTTAGGTTAGTTCTTGCATGTGTTTGTGTGCTATGGAGTGTTTTAGGTATCATTTGGAGCTTATGGAGGCATTGAGGAGCTTGGAGGAAGATCATGGAGGCAAAATGGACCAGTTTGGAGCAAAATCAGAGTCTCATATCGGGCATCTCACATCGGGCAGCTGCGGCCGATGTGGATTTCTCCGGACCGAAAATGCAGAGGCCATCCGAAGTGCTTTAAAGATCGACTCATATGAAGAATTTTCATTCCGATTTAGCTTCGGAGATCTTCATGGAAGTCGTATACAATTGAGTTGGCTTTCGTTTGGTGGAGGTTTCATGTCATTCGGAGCAATCTTTCAAAAGATACAGCAGATTTAGTGAGAGTATGTCCGTCTGGCGCGCAAACGGAGCAAAACCAGAATCCTGCATCGGGCAAGCCACATCGGGCAGCTGCGGCCGATGCAGTCTCCTCCGGAGAAAAACCAGGTTCTCACATCGGGCAGTCATATCGGGCAGCTGTGCCCGATGTGGGTTCCTCAAGAGCACAAATGCAAAGTCTGTCCGAGGTGTCTGAAAGATCGTGCCAGAAGAAGGCTTTCCATTTCGATTTAGCTTTAAAGCTCTTCATGAAAGTTATAGGATATTTAGTTAGCTTTCCAATGAAACCGGTTGGAGCTCATTCCAAGCAGTGGTTCAAAAGATACGTCAAATATATCAAGCGCATGTCCGACTGGCGCTCAGACGAAGCAAAGACAGAACCTGCATCGGGCAGCCACATCGGGCAACTGCGCCTGATGCAGCCTCATCCGTAGCAAAACCAGAGACCCACATCGGGCAGCCACATCGACCAGCTGCGCCCGATGCAGGCCTCCGACCCAGATTGTTATTTAGGCACAAAAACCTTATTATTTGGGATATCTCATTTTTTAGCTTATGAAAAAACACTTATTAGAGAGAATTTAGAGATTTTGGGAGAGATACTTTGTTTTTAATGCAAGTTCTTGTTTGTTTTCATCTATCTATCTATTTCTAATCATCTAACCATGAATCTAAACACCTCCTACATAAGATTTGTTGAGATTATCATGGTTTGTGAGTAGTTTCTTTAGAACTTTGGGTATGGAAGATTAGATGTTTTCTTGCTAAACCATGATGCTTAGGACTTAGTTTATGAAGAATCTTTACTTTTTAAGTGTGATTAATGCTAGATTAGCCTTGACAAAGTTGATTTAGAACTTAAGGAATTTCACGCCCGGAAGGTGTTCAATGAAATTTCTCAACCAAACTTAGCAAGTGTTTTACATTCCTAACCTATGGAAATGGATGTCTAGGGTGTTTAATGGCTATTTAGACTTGAGATTAATGCTTGTTGATCATTTAATTGCAAATGGAAGTTTGTTCTCAATTAAGTGATTAGTGAAGTGATTATTGCCATGGAAGTGGATTAGTCTAAATTAGTGATCTAAAGCCTAAGGATTAGCATTGTTTGAGTATCATGGTTTAGCTAGAGAATGTCAAAGTCGATTACCATTACCCGAAGTTCGTTTGCTTATTCTTGTTTAAATCATTTTTGTTACGTTTTGGTTCAAAGCTTGTTAGTCTTTTAATTACCTTTGATATATGCTTTGTTAGTTATTATATTGTCTTTAAATTGATTAGGATCATTAGAAAACTTTTATTCGATTAGCTTAGATTAAGAAGTGTTTCGTATTCTTTGTGTGTTGTTCTCGTGCCTCCTTGTGGATTCGATCCCTAAGTGCTACGATGACATACCATTAGATTGTGGTATTGTGCATAGTGGGTAATTGTGCGAACCGTAAAAAGTTCACTATCAGTTGGGTAAGATTGCGACCCAACCCACATCTTCTTCGGCCGGTTTCCCGATGGATGAAAACATTATCTGGCAAAACCAAGAGCTCAAGGAGAATGTCACGGCTTTGGAGGACGAGCTCTCGATTCAGAAAACGAAGAGCGGGAAATTGGCGGATTACTTTAAATCGAAGTTCGATGATTTCCCGCTTGATTTACTTTGATTTAGTTTTTTTTTTGTAATTTTCCAACAATTTCGAAAACTTTTAATAATTATTTAATTTTATAAGATTTTTAAATATTAATTAATTTTTCATTTTCGTTTTTTATAAATTATTTAATGAATAAATAATTCAATAATTAAAGTTAATAAAAAATAAATTATTTTTTAAAACAAAAAATATCGATTTTTTTTAAATCCGTCAGAAATTTCTAACGGATTTCCGAGGGAATTTAGAATTTGATTGGTTTGAATCCGATCCCCAAACCGAAAGCCTCTTGGGAATCCCTCGGAAACCAGTCGGAACTTTTGGCCGTCGGGAATCCCTCATAATTATCCATGGCGGAAATGTCCTCAGAAATCGGTCGGAATTACCCGGACGGACTAGTCCTCGGAAATCCCTCTGAATTATCCGGACGGACTGGTCCTCAGAAGTCCCTCAGAATTATCCCGGCCGGACTGGTCCTCGAAAATCCCACGGAATTATCCTGGACGGATTGGTCTTCAGAAATACGTCGGGTAATTTAGCCCTCAGAAATCCGTCGTATTTCGATTTCCGAGGAGATAGATCCGACAGCTCAAATATGTCAGAAATCCGTCTGGAATTGCTATTTCCGGCGGGAAACCAACGGATTTGGCCGTCCGGAATGGGCAGCTTTCTTGTAGTGAAAAATCCTAGAAAAAAATCGATAAGTGAATCTTCAAGCTTTCGTTTAAGTGAATGCGAATCTGCAAATCTTTCAAGGAACATAACGTTACACCTTACATTCTTCGTAGAACAAGCTTTGAAAATCTGAATTGAGCATAAGGTCCATATGGTAAGGTGAGTATAATGAGTTTATCTGTTTAGTAATCACAAAAACTTGAAACTGTAGTCGAAACTGGGAACTTCGGTTAGTTTGCAAGAAGTCAAACTAACCGAAGTTTCTGCGATTTATGCAAAATATATGTTCATAAATATATAACTTTTATGATAACAAGAATAAACCTGATGCTAAAAAGACGCTAACCAGTTCAAATCGTAAGTTTCTCTCTCTTTGTATTCAGAATTTGGGATCGCCGAGAGTGGATCAGATGCAAGTGCAGGTTCTAAGTGGAATGCACATAAAGCAACAAATGACTACAAGCTAACATGAACCAAACTTTGATTTCAAAATTACGATATAAACGTACATTAGAATTTGGAGGTCATAGACAATGTCTTAATCATTCTCTGGCAGAGTCAAGTCTATTGGTTCTCTAGGCATCATGATGACACACACACACACACACACACATGATGACCGATTCAGGTTGATACGAACAAGACATATATAAGCAAAAAACAGAAAATGTTTCAACTAAAGTAGTACGTACCTTCGGGAAACACTCAAAACGTCCACTTATACCATAAGCAAAGCCAAAGAAAGAACTTGTTCGGCACCATTGTGAAAGCTATGGCTCCTGTAACCACAAAATTATCATGATAAATCAAGTAATTATAGAGGCTGACATTTGATGATAATGTCAGACTAAATTTTACCGATAGAATGCCCTATGATGTGAGCTCTCTTCCACTCAAAATTATTGAACAAAGCAATTGCATCATTAGCCGTTCTACAACAGAACATCTAATTTATCAAACACAAAAGAAAACACCAAATTGTTTCACTTAAGAAACACAAATGCTTTTGATTCTTCTTCTGTATAGCTCACGTACGTGTATTTAGATCTTTTGAAAAGTATGAAACTACCATCCATAAGGCGATTGTCAAATGCATAAGCATCGTGCATCCAGTTGTCTCATCATAGAAACGATTCCTCCGTCGTTGGGTTTGGCTGTCCCCGTGAAGCCTTTGATTGGATTCAAAAGCCGAAGAATAAGGAGATGACAAGAATATGAATTTTTTTCGAAATAACAGTCGACGACGATTGATCGACTATAAAAAATACACACGAAAGGGGATTAAATGTGCTGTGAGCAAGTTTTTGTTCTCATTCCAGATTCTCCACGTCCCCTAATCTCATCGTATTCCAAAAACTGCCTCTTAGCCTCTCTTAATTGCGGTGCGGTTCATAATGGTTGCCACCATACAAAACCAGTGATAGGAATGTGAAGAGTGTTTTTAGTCATTGCCATGTGTCACTCTCTTCAATGATGACGTGGTGCTCAGCCGGAGAGAGTTGGCCTACTTTCATATGTACTAGATGAATACCCGCGCTAAGCGCGGGTTTAATTTTGTAAAATGTTCGTAATTTTGTAAGAACAATATTTTGTGTGGATGTGTTCTATTTTTTTCAATGTTTAGGTGATAGTAATAAGACTCTAGTTGTATGCATGTATTCTTAGTTTTTTCACATTATTTTTGCAAATACTGGTATAATTGGTATAATAAGATTATTTAGTATTATCCATGGTTAGGAAAATAATCCAAACGTTAATTATAGCATTTCTTCTTCAAATATTCAAATGTCAATTATGCTTTTAAAATTAANTTAAAGAGGTTATTTACTATTTAGTTTCTTATTTATTATGATATTATTAATTTTAATCAATCCATACATATTCAAAGAAAAAATATATTCAAAATCTTGCAATATTTTTCACTATAATTATTATAAATTTTTTTACTAATTTTATAAAGAGTTAGACATGAATTTTTTTTTTTTTAAGAGTTTGTGGACTGACAACAAAAATTATAGTCATTAAGCTGTGCATATTAGAGTTATGTTTTCAAGATTATATGTTTTTGCGGGTTATCCCGAATAATTAATATTTTAGTTTATTGCAAAACGTGTTAAGTAAACATGTTAGTACATGTTGACAGTTCTATCTATAATCATTAGTTAAACATATTTTAAAATTCAGATAAAAATAATTTTTCTTAAATTTTAAAACAATTTTTTAATAAAAATTACCCGACGCTATATAGAGCGGGTTGAATCCTAGTATATTGTGATTTTTGAACTACCGTAAATGACATAGTCGGTTACATGGTCCATGAAAGGTCCCACATGATCAGCTTATTATTATTATTTTTTTGAAGTGAATGTAAAATTTATTCAGCTAAAAAAAATCAACGTTTTTACAATAAATTGTGACATATTACCGAATTTTTTAAAAAGTACTAAGAGGTGCAGAAGTTTGTAGCAAAAGCAACATAGAAACAAAGAGATTTTAGTAGGTCGTTGGCCTCGATGCAAACCTGTAAATCAGGCCCTCTTCGAAACGTTTGTCACCCGTTCTTTGAATTGAGCTTATACGGTTCCTCATCGTCTTGTCTAGAATTTTTATCAATCGAAGTGGTGGTGAAGGTTTTTCTCCGTGCTTACGCTGGTTTCTTTCTCGCCAGATTGCATGGATTGTTGATTGGAACAGATATCTCGTGACAAACAGCGTTATTTGATCGTGAATCGAAGTTGAGATGATTTGAGTTAGCGAACTCCAGTCCACCGTGTAGCGATTTTTTAGAACACCTCTAGCAAGATTAGACCATATCTCTGCAGAGTATTGACAATTAAAAAATAGATGGTTACGTGTTTCCATGGGATCTTGGCAAAAGACACACGCTGTTGAGACGTTTTGCTGATAGGAGAGAATACGGTCACCGGTTGATAATCGGTCATGCATTGCCAGCAAGGTCATGAAGGAGTATTTCGGTGTTGCGTTCGAAAACCATACTCCCCGACTCCAATGAGGTATGTGATTCGAAATTTTGATTTGGTTCCATGTTGATTTTGTCGAGAATTTCAGCTTGTTAACCCGTTCCTTGTGTCGCCAAAGGTGTATATCTTCTTCGTTCGGTTGTAGCTGAGATCGTGTAAGAACAATGAGATCTTCAACCTGGTTTAGTAGTGGAAGACGGTGCCTGCGCCTCTTGTGTGTCGACATTACTTTTGAAACCGTGTCGGTAGTCGATATACCGAAGTCTATGAAACCTCTTGGACCGATCTTGTCAAAAAGGCAACCCAGTGTGCTCCAATTGTTAAACCAGAACGATGTTGTTTCCCCATTTCGAATCTCTATCTTGTGAAATGGCTTTGCCTTCTCTCTGTACTTAAGCATTTTTCTCCAAATCCAAGAACCCGTTGTAGTAGCATCTCGCACCGCCCAGAACGAACCATGCCTGATTAGTTGATTTTGAATCCAAGATACCCATAAGGACGACTTTGCCGATTGTAACCGCTAGATGAGCTTCATAATACAGACTGTGTTAGCTTCTTTCAACGGTTTGAGACCTAATCCACCTTCTCTCTTAGGCCGACACACAACATTCCAGGTAATTTTTGCTTTGCGTGTTGAAAGATCCGAACGGACCACAAAAAAGCAGAGCATATGCTATTAATCTCGTTGATGCATCCTTGAGGAAGACGAAAATCCAAAATCCAGAAATTTATTATGCCCGCAAAAATAGAATTCAAGAGTTGAAGTCTTCCAGCGAAAGAGAGAAATATGGCTATCCAAGACCTGATCTTTGATCTTATACTCTCAAGTAGAGGAGTGTAGTCCGTTGCTGTCATTCGCTTCGTCAAGAAAAGCAAGCCAAGATACCTGATTGGTAGTTGTCCTACTGCGAAGGAGAAAGTATTCACGATCTCTTCTCTATTAATGTTTATAATTCCCGCAAGGTAAACAATAGATTTTTCAATACTTATCTTCAAACCCGACATTTTCCCAAACTCATCAAACACATATATAATCCCTTCCATTGATCTCAATTTGCCGTCCGTGAAGACCATGAGGTCATCGACGAAGCATAAGTGTGTAAGTAAGATACCTTTACACTGTGGGTGGTACCTGATAACACCGGTTTTTAACCATTTTTATGGATCGCTTTAATATCTTATGCATGTGTTTAACTCCGTTTTCAATGGTTTTCAAAGTGATTTCCATGTTTTAGTATTTTGAAAGACGTTTCCGGTAACTTGGGATAAAGGAGTGCATTTCGGAACAAAAGTACGTTTTTGGATAAACTCGGACTGTCATAAGTCTTGCTATCAAAGAAGACCTTCTCACTGTATGATCATCACCAAATTTGGACACAACAAAGTAGATACAACCAGCTTTCAAATGCAATTGGATTAGTGACGATCCAATGGATGGATCCTTAAATAAACCCGAAGCATTGAAGGCAGATGAAGCTGCCTCGAAGAGAAGTCCACCATGCCTGGGAGAGTTCCACCTGTGGCCAAGCCATGATCCGCCGCACCTGGAGGAGTTCCACCCGCGGCCAAAGCCCAGTTCGCTGCGCCCAGAAGGCACGCACCCGCGGCCAAGCCCTGCTGCGACCAAATCAAGTCTTTTCTTCACCCGATGTTAAAACCATCTTTCCACATCAAACCCTAAACAAAGCCAAGGCTATATAAACTCATTTTTATGTCTTTTATGACAGACACGCAAAATTAGACAATTTACTTTCACGCTTTTGAGGTAGAAACAATACTCTTGCACTTTGTTCTTCGGTTTGGAGCAAGGATTCTCAATTCGAGTTCTTCGATAGAGAAGCTTTCTTCATCGATTTTCTTTACTGTTTTCTTTTCTATTTATTGATTATGTTTACCTCAGTTATGGCTGAGTAGTTCTTTTGTTGGGTTTAAGGTTTCAAAGGGGCTCTCATGGTTCGATTTCTTATTACGTTTTTAGACTAGGACACCGATTAGGGTTCTTCGTTTTATTCTTTTTCTTCATGCATGTTTGCTTGATTGATCTCCTTGCAATTGAACTACGAAGAACTTAATTATTAAGGATTTGAGATTTTTGGAATTTCAAATTTTTGGAATTTGAAATTTTCGAGCCTAACCAAAGACGAATTTGGAGAGTAATTTTGATTAATTTAGACAAGTCTTGCTATATTGATGATTAGTAAACGGTAATCTACTGATACTGCATGAAGATGAGTTTAAAATCCATATCTATAAAATTTTTATGCAAGTGCGTCACAAAACCTGAAACCTGTGATTATCACCTCGATTTGTTTAATTTATGCCCAATATTCCTCGTTTGTTTATCAATTGTGTCTCTTGATACTCGATTTAGTATCCTCGTGTATTGAAATCTTTCGATTACAACCATATTCATATTTTTGCCGAGTTGTTTCTCTATCTTGTAGGAACAAATGGACCACTTGAGATCTCGCACAACTCATTCTAAGAAGAGCGGATACGTAGGAGAATCTTCTCGGAGATCGTCTCTAGGCAACCCGAGGAGAGCCAAGGTGGCTCAGACACAACAACCGTAGAAGACGACACAAATCTTGGGGAGTTCTTTGCAAGTCGACGACGATCGATTAGAACTCGCGTGCCTATTCCTCAACGTGACTCGACGCCTTCTCCTCCACGTGAACCAACGCCACCTCCGGAACGAAGACCAAGTGTACGATATGTTGGACAACCTATGGACCCGATTATCGATTACCTCGAGAAGCTCAAAAAGATGGTTATCAAATCAACACCTAGCATAGATTACTCGACTCTCGACATGCTCAGGATTAGAGAAGACATGGTTTGGTACCTCGAGAAGCTTAATCTTAGACAATTCATGGAGCTCAATCTACCCACCTACGAAGATCTCACCAAGAAATTCTTAGCAATCGTCACCATGTGCTACAAAAGACGCTCGGATCCGAGAGCGAATGACGGTACACTTACTTTTACCATACGTGGATATTCTTATGCTCTAACTATCCTGGAACTTTGTGATGCTTTGAAGCTTCAATATCTCGATGAGATTCACCCCGAGGGGGATCCCGATGAAGATCTATAGAGCATAATGGGATGAGGCGTCTACGACAACGGAAGATCCAAAGCTTCCTTACTCACACATCCTGTTGTCCGCTTCGTACACAAACTCTTAGCGCACACCATATTCTTGAGAGCAAACGTCGGAAGTGTCCTCAAAGGCGAGCTCATCACTCTTCAATTACCATTCATCGAGGACCCGCGCTTTGCTTGCTTAGCCTGTATCATTGCGAAGAATTTGGTGAAGGTGAAGCACGAAACGATCAACACGAAGCCCAAGGACATTACTACCGCTTTTGGAAGCATCATCACATCAATTCTACAAGCCGTTCACTTTGATTTCTCGATCAAGGCTCCTATCCAAGGAACTTGGTTCGATCTTATGCAAGCTTCACGAGACCGCACTATCTCTCGCGCTTCACACCACCCCGACAGATTTGGATTCAAATATTTCACTAACGTCGGGAAGTCCTACTTTGTTTTCTTACCTTCTAACTTTGTCCCTAGACTCCGAGAAGGAGCATCACCTAGATGGATACCAGAGACGATGGACTACGTTCCTACTGCCCCGCGCCTACCATACACTATTGGCGAGTTCATAGTGGCAAAGGCCAACCGAGACGCAGCTGCTGAGCGTACTCGACTACTTCTACAATCACAGGCCCGTGCACCATCCGCTCCCGCAAGCTCATCACACACACACGTACCAGAATACGCAGCCATGGAGAAGAAGATAACACGACAAGAGAGACAACACCAGCGACTCATGCGTTTCCTCGAAGAACACCACCAGTTCGACAACAACAGGCCCGGCCCGGAGACATATGGCTCAGGCGATGCCTAGCCACACACTTCATCACAACGGTTCATCGATCTTTTTCCCTTTTCATCTTTTTCTTTTATTTATTTTCGAACTCTTTTATTTATTTTGCTATTTTATTTTGATGTCTTTTCCATCTTCTCACCAACTTTTTCACATTGAGGACAGTGTGATTTAAGTCTGGGGGAGGATGTTTATCCATACTAATCTCTTTTCTTTTCTATTCTTATTTTTCGCTTTATAAAAAAAAAATTATGTAATCTTTTTCTATTTTTATTAAGTATTTTTCAGGAACATAAGAACAAAATCTATGATGATTTCGACATGTGTGCTTCTACGCTATCTCCATGTGCCAGCTCTTTTGTGGTTTGGTACTAGACTAGGCGGTAGCTAGAGTGCTTGCAATACGACATCCCCAGAGGATTTCAACCCATAGAGATTTTTTCTGACAGGATATACTAGCTCACTTTATTTGAACTTAATCTATATTTAATTTTCTTATCAAATGTTTTAGGCGAGACAGCGAGTCATACATCTAGGACATCTTTTCCTTTTTTCCACTCTTTGTTATCCTAGATGGCCGGTTCACCTTTAGCTGGTACCCCACCCAAAACTTAACCATTCTTCAAACCTCATGCAACTCTCTTTGTGTCTTATATGCATATATGTGCAAAAACGCCGGAGAGGCAGGAACGACACAGTTTTTGCACATATATGCATATAAGACGAAGACGATACGCGATTGGTGGAGGTAAATTTAACAAGATAAGAGCTTGGTCATGCCTTGGAAAAACTCAAAATCATGGTAATTTTCATGCCCCCTAAGACTCTATATCATTAAGGCATTTCCCCCTTTCGATAAAAATATAAATAAAAAATCGAAAAAAATCCAAAGGGAAAGGAATAAAAGCCTAAAAAGAGTCTAGGTTGGTCGAAATACTTATGAGGCATCCATGGTTCGTTTGTGAGAAGTTTTTCATTCCAAACCCACATAAAAATCTAAGTCTGGGGGTATGACAGAAAACTTCTGTTTTTGGAAAAGGAGGAAGTGCAACATTTTTACGCAAGAAGAAGTGACTCGGACCGTCAGAAGTCTTGCTATCAAAGAAGACCTTCTCACCGTCTGATCATCACCAAATTTGGACAAAACAAATTAGATACAGCCAGCTTTCAAATGCAATTAGATTGGAGACAATCCAATGGTTGGATCCTTAAATATACTAGAAGTACTGAAGGCATATGAAGCTGCCTCGAAGAGAAGTCCACCACGCTTGGGAGAGTTCCACTGCGGCCAAGCCATGATCCGCCGCGCCTGAAGGAGGTCCACCCACGGCCAAAGCCTTGTTTGCCGCGCCCAGAAGGCACGCACCCGCGGCCAAGCTCTGCAGTGACCAAATAAAGTATTTTCTTCACCCGAGGTCAAAACCGTCTTTCCACATCAAACCCTAAATGAAGTCAAGGCTATATAAACTCTTATTTAGGTCTTTTACGACAGACACACAACATTAGACATTTTACTTTCACGCTTTTGAGGCAGAAGCAATACTCTTGCACTTTGTTCTTTTGGTTTGGAGCAAGGATTCTCAATTCGAGTTCTTCGATAGAGAAGCTTTCTTCATCCATTTTCTTTATTGTTTTCTTTTATATTTATTGATTATGTTTACCTTAGCTATGGCTGAGTAGTTCTTTTGTTGGGTGTAAGGTTTCAAAGGAGCTCTCATGGTTCGATTTCTTATTAAGTTTTTAGACTAGGACACCGATTAGGGTTCTTCGTTTTATCATTTTTCTTAATGCATGTTTGCTTGATTGATCTTCTTGCAATTGAACTTAGGTATTTTTAGAACTACAAAAGTACTGGATCCATATGTTTGACCTAGGGTAAACGAGCAAAGCTGTCACAAGATCTCGAAAGTATACTTGTGGAGGAGTTGTGAGCGTTAACGATTTTTGAGTATAATCACTAACTTTTTGCGCGGGTGGCGACGAAAGCTACCGGTCGAGTATTAAAGTTGTAGGTGTGTAGGGTGTACGAACGTAGACTACACGTAGTGTCCGTGTTCTAAGTTCAAGAATCCAAAGACGACAAAAAGTCGCGTTAGAAGTCCTAGCAAAGTTTTATTAGAAATCGGCCATGAACCCTAGAGAATACCCTTTTCCCAACGTTTCGTTTAATTTTTTTACAACCTCGTTTTAATCATTTGCTTGCTTACTCTCTGTTTTATTCAATTGCTTAATTTAGTTTATTTTTCCTAGCTACAATCGTGACAACAAAACCCATAAAAATATAGCTTACGTCTAGACACAAGTTAGGAGTCGTTAGAAATTAGACAACACCTCCCCGTGGATTCGATCCCTAAATACTATTTCGCGTGTTGTACTCTTGCAGCCTAGTAATTGGGTAAACCCAACACGACGGTACTCGTTCCGTGCGTGTCAGTACCCTAGCTTGATGTCGAATGCCGCCTTATCTTGCATTTTAGAGAGGAGATTCATGCAAATGACAAACAGATATGGTGAGAGAGCACAACCTTGTCGTAGTCCTCTTTCGCTTCTAAAGAAACCCGCCAATTATCCGTTGATCTGAATCGAGAAAGAAGCTGTTGACACACAAAGATTGATCCAATGAATAAACATCGGTGGAAAATCCAGAGCTAGCAAAGTGTTCACGAGGAAAGGCCATTGGATGGAGTCAAAAGCTTTGTCAATGTCTATCTTTAAAGCACTTTGAGATGATATCGATGGCTTATGGTAATATTTTACTAACTCAGAAGCTACAAGGCGGTTCTCGATCAGCAATCTATTCATGACAAAGGCTGACTGATTTTGAGCAACAAACTTTGGGAGAATTTCTTTCAGACGATCTGCGAGAATTTTTTATACCACTTTGTAGAGAACATTGTAGCAAGATATAGGTCGGAAGTCTTTCATTTGTTTTGCATCATCTTTCTTGGGAATAAGAGCGAGAATAGTTGTGTTGATACCTTTAGGGAGGAATCCAAACATGAAGAAAGACTGAATCGCAACCATAAAGTCTTTCCCAATCACTTGTCATGAAGCTTTGAAAAATCTCGCTTGTAAACCCATCAGGCCCCCAGAGATTTGTCATTTCTTATAGAGAAGATGATATTCTTTATCTCCTCCTCATTTCTCATAGAGCAATTAAAATTAAGAAGATCGCTGAGAGGCCGTACCGCGATTCCCGTAAAGTCATCTGGTTTAGCTGTAAAAAATTCTCTGAAATATGATTCAGCCTCAATTTTGATGTCCTCGACATTGCTTGCTACTTGTCCATTCGAGCAATGAATTTCTCTTTTTGTGTTCTGCGATTGCCTCACTTTTCTGCACAATGAAACACCTTATTATTCTTATCTCCCACTTGCATCCAGTGGAGCTTGGACTTCTGCTTTAGATATTTCTCCTCAATATCTGCTAGACGAGTCCACTTCCCATGCGCCTCTGCTTCTACTTGGATTCCATTACTTGTCGAATTCAGAAGAGTCTGTTTCTGCTTTTCACATAGGTCCTCATAGGCCTCCTTTGTTCGCCGGGTTATGTCACCGATTTCTTTTCTTTGTAATTCACATACTAGAGGTTTAAGAGCTTTCAGCTTCTTTGATAAGCGAAACATAGCCGAAGTTGAGTGAAACAAGTCTTCCGTTCCAGCCCAGTATTCTTCTATAAGGTGCTTAAAACTTGGGAAATCCACCATTGCATTCACAAATTTAAAAGGCTTTCTCACCGCATGCTCAATATCGTCCAAATGAATACGACATCGGAAGTGATCCGAACACCCTCCAACCTCGAAAATGCTATAAGATCTCAGATAAACCTGGAGCCATTCCTCATTGACAAGAACCATGTCCAATTTTTTTGCATATTAGACCTTCATCGCGTTTGTTGCACCAAGTAAGGTGTGGACCATTAAACCCCATATCAAGGAGAGAGTAGAAGCTAACCACGTCTTGAAAATCCCTTGTTCCTTGCAAAAGAGCTGGATTAGAATTATACATGGAATGATCAGAATCCGATAGGACCTCATAGAAATCTTTGTAGATGATCCTTGCCTTATTCTTAAAGATTGGTGAGCTGTAATGAGATTTTAAATCTTCCCATAATAAGCGGCGCTCCTCGGGGAAGTTCGAGGCATAGATGAAAGAACACATGAATTCGTCCTCTCTATTTTGCAGCTGAACCGAGCAAGTGATTATTTGCCCACTTTTAAACATTGGTGTGAGTCGTACGCCTTCCTTCCACATCACCCAAATACGACACAACCCACTGTACTCGTAGTTTGATAGAATAGACCAGTCTCGAAATACCGAATCCATCATCTTTTTTGATTTATTCTCTCGAACTCGCGTTTTTAGGATACACCTAAATTGCATAGAGAATTGTTTTCATCCAACTTAGGACCATATTATGCTTAGTTGACTTGTTGAAACCGCGAATGTTCCAGAAGAAACTTAACATTAATGGAGTTTATTGGTAATTTTCTTCACTCCAATACCAGGGATATCCCTAGCTTGTTGAGACTTTGTAGACGAAAGATATTTGTGGTCGTTCTTTGAGCTACGAGGCAAAGATGCTCTGATACTCGTTCTTTCTTGCTTTTTCTGGAAATTTTTGTTGTTCTTTCCGCCAACCATTTGACAAGAGTCGCGAGATGCGGATTCAAGAGGAGCCACCTCTTCCTTCTCTTCCTCTTCAGCCTCTCTATCAGTTTGCTCATCATTGAGAAGCTCGCCCTCTTCACCAGCGTTGTCTAACACTTCGAATTGGGAGTGTGTCAATATTTTAACTTGCCCAAACTCTAAATTTTGGTTTTTTTTCCTCGAGTTTCTGCTAGCTTTCGCTGGAGAGACCTCGGACCAAACTTCTTCAACCTATTGGGAGTTTTCCTCATTTGCCACAACAAGTTCCGTTATTGTTATCACTAGAGGCTTTGGCTCCTCAATACTCTCTTTGACGACCTGCTCTGTTTTTTCACTCTTCTTTTCATTCTGGTTTGTACCACTGTTCGCCGCGATTACTTTAGGCACATAGCCTGAATTAACGACACAAATTGTATGGAGTTGTCCCCACTTCCCACAGTTTGAACACTTAGGCGGTAACCAAGGGTAACTGAACTCCACGTCTGATTCCCCTCCTTCTTGGAATTGGTAGTTGATAGTTGTAGGAAGTACCTTTGTTAAATCCGCCTCAACAAAAACCTTAGCAATCTATCGATTGGAACATGTTTTCGTTTCCTGATGGAGACGTTTTGGAGTACCAACTGCGCTTGTTATAAAGCTGAGTCCTTCCCAAGAAAACATACTCGGTGGAACTTTTTTGAGATGGACCCAAAGAGGAACCGACTTCACTTCCGGTTCTGAATCTTGTGTGATTGGAAACCACTTTGATACTACCATCAGGATTTCAGCAATATTCCCCATGCCCCTGCGTAAGACCCTGGAACGAAGGATCGGATTGGTGATTTTAAATTTCACCGCGAAGTTGTTGATGACGTGGACATCAATCTTTTGAGATTTGTCTCCTAGAGACCAGATCTTGTTAACAATCATGTGAATCTTTGCTACATGGGGAGCTCCGGCTAGGAAACGACCTATTATGAATCGTCCCAAAGAGGTGCAGCCTCATAAATTTCCTGAGGAGCTTCCACTGATTCCTTACCATCTTTTACTGAAAAGTGAACATCATATTTTGACAGAGTATTCCTTTTTTGAACGATATTTGCCCACGAAGAAGTTGATGGAGAGTTGAGCAGAGCAGGCGAACCGGTGCAGATGGCGGCATAGCGACAATAGAGTTATTTGCATGAACAAAAGAGTCTTCCTTAGAAGTTGCTTTTCCAGAATCCTTCTTTGCAATCTAACTCGAAATAGAGGTCCCGTGCGCAGCAGCACCCACATCAGTTTTTTCCTTCGACACAACTATCACTCCGTCGAGTATTGAATATTTACCCGAGCTCTCCGCCATCGACAACGCTAACCCTGACATAACCACCGATTCGTCTACCACAACCTTTGGAGCCTCATCCTTCAAGACTTGATTTCTCTCGAGGAAACCTGGGCAGATTTCCTCCATCTCCGCTGGCAAGGGCTTCACGACGGCACCAAAAGAGCCAACTACTTTTGAAAAAAAGGAAGAAAACTATATCACACTAAAAATTTCACTTTTGACTTTCTCTCACTTTTTAGCTATTAGTTTTACAGTTGTGGAATCAAGTTGTATCAGCTTATTATTTAGTTTCAAGAATACTACAATTTTCTTTTTTTTAAACTTGTGATTCATTTTCTTCTCATTTGTTAGGGTTTTAAGCCTTTGTCCTTCCTCGAAATACTTAATTTCTACCAATGTGGTTGATCCAGTCCATAAAGTTAATTACACTTTCTTTGAAAATTTATCAATATAGAACTAATGACCATCGTCAAATCTCAAGCGTCCATGATTAATGTGATCATCATGAGCAGAAAGGAGGATCAAAAGGATGCATTGATTGTACATGTTGGGCCAGTGACAAGAGCTTGAGCTAAACAACTTGATGAGGCACTTAACGGGCTAATTCAAGAGGTTTTGGACAATGAGAATATTCAGAAGTCCATTGGGGATGATATATATCAAGTCCAGTCCACTTTGACCCTAATAGAAGTCCAAGGAAGCCCAAAATAATTCAGTGAAGTCTCAAGAGTCACCTTTGAAGACCAAGAGGCACCTTTAAATTCCAAGGGTTGAAGTCCCATTCAACTATCTTTATTGCCTTTGATTTTCAAGACTAATAATTACTTAGCTTTGTTTACTAGTTTCTTTTTCCTTTAAATACTCATGTAATCTTATTTGAGAAAAATAAGTTGTAAACATTATTTTTGGAAATCTTTGAGAGTGATTCTCATTTCGATCATGGTGCGTCATATCCATTGATCACAATCGATCCGTCTTGGTGTGTCATATCCAAGGGATCACCGGTATATCAGAAGTCTTCCGCAACTTCTGTGTGACCATTCGTTCCACCGATCCGTCTTGGTGCGTCATATCCAAGGGATCAAAACGGTATATCAAGAGCCTTCCGCAACTCTTGTGCGACCAATCGATCCACATCCTTGTTCATTGAGACTTCACGGTTTTTTTGAGACAAGCCTATCTAACTTACCAACTTTTGAGTGCCGATTCCTTGGGAGAATCACATTAATGATTGTGCTATCTACACCACTGTTATGGATGACTTGAGAGCACCATATAAATTCAAATAACGCAAACATATTTACATCTATTTTAGCCTCAAATCAGGGTGCATGCCACTACAAGAAAACACAGTTTTCCCATCGATTTCTTACAACGATTTATTTTCATTGTAAATTACCATCGCCATAACGACGAAGTTACAACGATTTTCAAAATCGTCGGGAAATCGTCGTGAATTTGGGACGAAATTATTTGTCATTAAATCGCCAAAAAATTCAATCCGAATACCAACGATTTTACGACGATTCTTGCCATCGTTGTAAAATTGTCGTTATTTACCGACGATTTACCAATGATATTGTAAAACGTTTTAATGTCGTCGTTAATTACCACAGACGTATATTTGTTGGAATATAACTACGATTTCCCGACGATATATAAGTTAGGTGAACACGTTTATTTTTACGGGTGTACCTGTTTTTTCACGAGGAAATCTGTCGTCGTAATTTCGTTGGCAATGTTAATATTCGTTGTAAAATCGATGCCAAATTCGTAGCTAATTCGATGGTAACGAAAATAAAAATCTATATATAGTGACCAACCTCATAATAAAAATTTCATATTCAAAAATATTTACTTCTCTCTCACAAACCAAAGATGTTAATATACAAAATTATAAGATGGATGTATAATCGTATTGATTATGAGGGATCGCTAACAAAGGAGTTCAGTGATGGGGTGGAGAGATTCATGCATCAGGCGGGAAGTATGCAAAATACGATTAACAATGGTATGATGTACTGTCCTTGTCTGAAATGCATGAATAGGAAATTTATCATTATCTCGAAGGTGTGGTAGCATTTATTAAATAGAGTGTTTATGACGCATTACTATATCTGGTATTATCATGGAGAAGGTCATGGGGGAAATGCAGCTAGTAGTAGTAGCAATTATCAAGCATCGAATTTTGATGAGTCAATAATTTACATCAATTTGGTTATCATGCAAAGAAGCATAGTCAAGATCATGATAGGATTCATGACATGGTAATAGATGCATTTCATGAAACCGCAAGTACATTTGCACATGATCATGAGGAAACCAATCTAGATGCAAAAAGATTTTATGATATGCTAGATGCTGCAAATCAGCCAATATACGATAATGTAGAGAAGGGTACTATAAATTGTCGTTGGCGGCGAGGATGATGACTATTAAAACTGATCATAACTTAGTTGAGGTTTGCATGGATGATTGGGCTGATATGATTAATAGTATTTGCCAGCGGACAGTTTAGCTTCTAAAACTTACTATGAGATACAGAAGCTGGCTTTTAGTATTGGATTGCCTTTTGAGATGATAGATGTTTGTGTTGACAATTGCATGCTTTTTTGGAAAGATGATGATAAGTTGCAGGAATGTCGATTTTGCCATAAGCCAAGATATAAGCCGCAAGGTACTGGTCGGAGTAAGGTACCGTTCCATCGGATGTGGTACCTTCCTATAACTGATAGGTTAAAAAGAATGTATCAGCCTGAGAGGACAGCTGCATGGATGAGATGGCATACATATCATTTGCAGACATATGAGAAGATTACTCATCCTTCAGATGCAAAAGCGTGGAAACACTTTAGACGGTACACCCAGACTTTGTTAGAGAGACACGAAATGTGTATCTTGGTCTTTGCACAGATGGATTTAGTCCATTTGGTATGTCTGGTAGGCAATATTCTTTATGGCCAGTAATCCTAACGCCTTACAACCCTCCTCCAGATATGTGCATGCAAAGGAAATTTTTATTCTTGAGAATTTTAGTACCTGGTCCGAAGCATCCGAAGCGTTCCCTTGATGTATTTTTACAGCCTCTGATAGAGGCATTGGAGCAGTTGTGGTATACCGGGGTTCAGACATATGATTTTGCAAGGAAATTTTTTTTACAATGCGCGCGGTGCTTATGTGGACAATAAGCGACTTTCTTGCTTACATGATGTTATCAGGTTGGACTACGCATGGGCGATTGTCTTGTCCATATTGTCTCAATTGGACATATGCGTTTTAATTGAAACATGGTCGGAAAACATGTTGGTTTGATTGTCACCGCCGATTTCTACCGATTCACCATCCATATCGGAGAAACAAGCGGTTGTTTAGAAAGAACAAAGTTGTTCGTGTCCCCCCACCAGTGTATCTATCTGGGGAAGATCTAGAAGCGCAAATAGATCATTTTGGGGGACTAGAAACGGTGAATCGTGGGGGAAATTGGCACACTCCAGCTAATATGCCTGATGGATACGGCGTCAATCACAATTGGCACAAGAAAAACATTTTTTGGGAACTTCTGTACTGGAAAGATCATCTGCTAAGACACAATCTTGATGTCATGCACATTGAGAAAAACTTTTTTGATAACATCATGCATACAGTGTTAAACGTGAAAGGAAGAACCAAAGACAGCGGAAAGTCAAGGTTGGACTTGCCCGATATTTGCAACATAAATGAGTTGCATATAATGAGCAATGGGAAATCACCAGTTCCTATATTTCGGTTGGGTGCAGAAGAAACGTCATCGTTGTTCAATTGGGTTTCATCTGACGTGAAGTTTCCTGATGTGTACGTATCCAATCTTGCTAAATCTGTTGAGAAAGGACAAAAAATTTCAGGGATGAAGAGTCATGACTGCCACGTGTTTATGCAACGATACTTCTTTTCGCATTTGCCGAACTCCTTCCAGGAAACGTTCATGAAGCAATTGGAGGTAAGATATTTAATTCATCAGATATAAAATTGTTGAGATTAATTAATTATATATGTTCAAATATTACAATATATAACACTACAAGAAAAAGGCACGTTGGTAGCGCGAAAAAATGCTACCGTAGCCTTTGGTAGCGTATTTTACAACGCTAGGTTCGCCGTAGCTACAATAGACCCCCCCCCTATCGTAGCGTTTTTTTAAATGCTACGTTCGTCTGACCTTTGATAGCGCGAATCAAATGCTATCTAAATGAATTACCTAGCGCCATATCCATGCTATCCTTAGGTTTTCCGTATCGTATTTTTAGTGCTGTAATTTGTTTTATAGTGGCAATTATAAAACGCCATTGAATATTTTTTAATGGCGTTGTTTTCGTGCTGTAAGATAATCTATAGTAGGATATTAAAAAGAGATAATAACTAGAATAACCTTCAAAAATCCTCGTTTTACTAGAATAACCTTGTTCCAACCTCCAATAACTAAACTAACCTCCAAAAATTGCAAAAGACATTCAAGGACATCATTTTCGTTTTAATAACAAAAATGCCATTAATATTTTTTTTTTGTTAAATTCATAATTAATGATAATAATTAAATTAAAATTAGAAAACCCTAATTAAAACATGAAAGTAAATCTAAAAA
>PKMM01004480.1:0-38026 GCA_002933915.1 Eutrema heterophyllum | reverse complement strand
TTTGCATATACTACACTGAACATGTTGGAATTTGGATAGATCCAGTCATAAGACACGTGTCATCTTTCAACACAATTCAATCACAAGACAAGCCCATATTAGCAAAACCCATGAAACGTGACGATACACTGTATAAGTATCATATTATACACGCATATACCTACAAAATCTAATCAATAACTGTCAATTTTTCTTTTTTTTTGGGTCGAAATCAATAATAACTTTTTGATTTTTCTTTATTTTTAGTTCATTTTATCAATTTTAAATTTGATAACTAACATTATGTGTTTTTTTTAAATGTAACGAGAGTTCACTTGAGAGCATATAATGACGAGGAAAGTGATTAACACTTTCGATCAGTATGCAGCGCGTCAGTACTCAAAACACATGTACGAGTGGAAGCAAAAGTGGTTGCAGAAGAAAGACAAACCGAAGGACCTTGAGGACGACGTGTGAAAGGGTTTCTGCGAGTACTGGAGTAAGCCTGCGACGAAGATGCTCTTTGAAAAAACTCGAAGAAACGGATGAACGAGCAAGGAGGGAAGGGGATCTACATTCACAATGGGGGCGCAAAGACCGTCGAACGCGAGGCAATGTAAATAGTAAGTATAATTTCAATTTTTAATTACTAATTTCGTTTTTTATTATTATATTACTTAGAAAAAAATCACAGGCAAAAGAAGCAGGTACCGCTCCCGATTACTTTAAGTCATTGAGAGGAAGCACACCAACCAAAAAAACTGGTGTGATCCAGGACTTGGGGATGCGGGAAGTTGTCGAGATCTGCAAGAAGAAGAAGGTGGAACGTGAAGTTTCAATGTCGCAACTCACTCTTGAAGGATCGTCGTCCTCAAACGACTTACCCCGGGAAGAGATCAACGAAATTGTTTTCGCTATAAGTTTTTATTTGTTTTCATTAAAAAAAAAATTTCTTCGTAATTTCATTAATAATTTTTATAATCTTTCGTAGGAAACTTGACAAGTCAAAGGTCGATTCGCTGGGTTAGGCGGACTTCCGAACCAGGAATCTTCTTCTTCGGTTCCTCGATATGCTTCAGAGTACAAAGAAGAAATCTAGAGGCTCAGCCAAAAAGTGAAAGACCGTGACGCAAAGGTCGGTGAGTTGCAGTCCGCACACGAGGAGTTGCAGTCCGCTCACAACTCAACCCGTCAGGAGCTCACCGATTTACAGAAGACCATGAAGGCGGCCTGCCCCGATCTCTTTCCGAAATAAATTTTATGTTTTTTTGTTATAACATTTTATATTTTAAGAACTTTTATGTTTAATGAATTTTTTAATTAAAAAAATTTATATTTATAAATTTTTAATTAATTAGATAATTATATGTGATTAAAAATTTTGAATTATTTTATTAATTAATTAATTATTATAAAAAAGTAAAAAAAAATACAAATTTAGATTGCCGTCGGAAATCCGTCAGAAAATATAGTCCGTCGGAAATCCGTCGGACACCTGTCGGAAAATTTTCCGACGGCTATCCGACGGATTACCGACAGAATATTCCGACAAAGATCCGTCGGAAACAAAGCCCGTCGGAATCCCGTCAGAAATATTTTCGAGGGCTTTCCGACATCGTTCCGACGCGTAGTTCCGATCAAACGTCTGTCGGAAATATGATCGTCGGTAATCCGTCGGAAATATTCCGACCAGTTTCCGGTATTCCGACGGAAATCAATTTCCGACGAGCTGGAACCGACAGACTTTTCCCGTCGGAAATGGCCTTTTCTTACGGATTTCCCGTCTGAAAACGCTTGTTTTCTTGTAGTGTAATCCGATAGAAAAACATGACCAACCGGGTTTTCAACTGGACCCCGATCATCGAACTGAAAAGATATGATCAAATTCATGCAATACACTATAAGAGTGTACAAATGATTATTTTTTAAATCAGAATATCTAAAGGCTGACTTTGTGTATTGTGCGAGACTATGAACCGAAGGCACATAACTCCCATGGTTCATCAAAAACAATTAAAACAAAAAAATCAGGCAGCACAACCTGCAATACAGACAGTCCCAACCCTTACTTGCCAACGCACATTCGATTTTTCTTCAGAGTGAAAATTGAATCCGAGAAAAAATGAATTAACATCTTATCCTACGTCTAACTACCACTAGGCCACAAGCAAGCATGATGAATTTACCTATAGAATATCCCAATTTGTCAATCGCTCTGCATTACAAGGCTTCACACTCCTTAACAGATTTTCTGTTGTAATCAAATATTTTTAACCCCGTGTGATCATTACCAATTCATGATTGAAGAAAATACATGCCAAGCATTACGATAAAAACTTTTGTACTAATTTTTGAAAGACATGATTTTTTGAACCAATTTTGACAGAGCTTTCAGACGTTCCTCGGGGTTTCTCATATAAACGATTGTAACAGAGACAACCCCATCTTCTCTTAGCTATATGCTAAAGACTAGTCTTTGCCTTAATTAAAATCTCATCATGATTTTAATTAAATATTTTGGTTCGACTAATATTTTTTACCAGTTTTCCGCAACGAATTTGGTTCAAATCAAACAACGGCTTTAAGTTGGTCCAAGAACGGTAGCAGGACGGGTATATATGCTTCAAAAAAACTTTGAATCTTTCATTTTAAGCAAAAACTAAAGAATTTTACTAACAAATTTTGTATAGGTGACTATCGCAAAAGAATGTGTGACATATACAGATATTTTTTTAATAATGAAAAAATCTAAAGTAATTTATACGGATTTCTGTAACAATGTTCTTACGCAAAAAAAAAATATATATAATATTCATTTTCTTTGAGTTGAAGCACGTAGGATAATCTTTGTTCATAAATGCAGGGACCCAAGGACAAGAATACACATGGTGACTTTTTCCATTTTTGTATCTCTGTTCGTCTGCTCTTAAAAGTTCTTGTCGTTATTATTATAAGTTTTCTTTTGAAATAATTTTCACAAATTAATGCTGCAGTTGTAGTTGCGGTTATCATCGCCAAATTTTAATATTTCAATTTCAATTTTTTAAGAGATTTTCACTACAAGAAAACATCAGAATTTCCGACGAAATTTTCCAACAACTTGATTTGTCGGAAATTTTCCGATGAAATTGGAACAAGATTCCGTCAAATTTAACCAATTGTTGGTAAGTTATCGGAAATTTGCGATGACTAGTGCTTGTCCGAAAGTTCTTAGAAAAATAATCGGAAAAACGTCGGAAGTTACCGATGAAGTAGTTTGTCGGAAATGCCTTAGAAAATTCATCGGAATTGCGTCGGAAATTACCGACGGTAATCTTTATAAGAATTTTGTCGGAAAATCATAGGTAAGTCGCCGGGAAAATTTTCCGACTATATTCCGAGGAAACCTGCCGTCAGAAATGAAGTTTATAAACCAGACATCGTTCTCCAGATCTGCCTCAGGCAAAAAAAACGAAAAATTCTTCAAAATTCAGATATTTTTTCCCAAATGTCTTCTACTAATATATTTCAAGCTCGAGCATGGATGTATAACCATATTGATGCGGCAACAGGAGAAATCACAAACGAATTTAAGGCAGGGCTGCGGCAATTCATGAGTTTCGCTATGAATCAAGAGATCCCTCGTGAACAAGGTAATATGAGCTGTCCTTGTATCAAATGTGGGAATGATCGGTTCATTAGTATAGATACTATTTGGAAGTATTTGTTTTGGAAATGTTTTACACCGGGGTATTATGTATGGTTTTCGCATGAAGAAAATGTGGAATCATTGCCATGTGTTCCTAGAGGTGAGCGGATTACACAGGATGATTTTAGTACGTTTAGAGATGAAGGTAATCTAACACATAGGGAACAAGATAACGTGGTTCAGATGGTTACTGATGCGTTTCGAAAAACTATTGAAACAACCGAGGTTGAGGAACCAAATGCAGATGCGATGCGTTTTTATATTATGTTAGATGTTGCATGCAATCCGATTTATGAGGGTTGCAAAGAGGGTCATTCTGCTTTGTCAGCTGCTACTAGGATGATGAGCATAAAAATTGAATGGAATTTGCCTAAGGATTGTGTAGATGCGATTGCAGATTTTGTTAAAGATTACCTTCCGGAGGATAATATAGCACCAAGGTCTTATTACGCTATTCAGAAATTGATAGCTGGACTTGGTATACCATACCAGATGATAGACGTTTGTCAGGATAATTGCATGACTTTTTGGATGGAAGATTCAGATTTGGAAAACTCTCGGCAAATCTCAAATGTATTCAAATGTGAGTGGTATAATCCAACCTTTGGACAAGGGGTCAGATTGACAAAGTTTGGCGTGACAGAAGTAAACTCCTCTCGGCGTCTTAGCAAATATGACCCATTTATACTCGGGTGTCAGGCTGACCAAGTGTGCTACCTTTCATATCCCCGAGTTTGCAGTTCTAGCAATCCATGGATAACTGTGACACAAATAAATCCACGGGGCAGAGTAGATGGTGTAAAAGAGAACGACCCTTTGCAGCATAATGGGTTACCTATGAATCAGTCTTCTGAACATTCTCTTGAAGATATTCTGCTCGCCACTGTAGAAGACGAAGTTCCGGAAGACATACCAGAAGGTGATGAAGATAGTGGTGGTGAGTTTGCGGAGTCTAGTTCAGAAGATTTATCAGAGCACTCTTCTGATTCAGATTAAAAACTTTGTAATTTATAATCGTTTTTGTAAAATATTTAGACAATTTTTATTTTGGTTTGTAAACTTTGTAATGTTATGCTTTGGTGTACTTATCATATCTAAATATTTGGTATACATAGTCAATAATTTCCGAGAAAATACCGACCACACAATTTTTTATCACTTACCGAGTGGTTTCCGAGGACAAGAGTTTCGCATCACAAAATAGTCGGTATTTTATCAGAGAAAATTACCGATACTGTCCCGACGACTCGAACAAATTTTCTCGGAACCGCATCGGTAAAAAACCGATAAATTTCCGACGACTCCATAATTTTTTCTCGGAAACTTCTCGGTTAAGCTGGTTTAATGGCGATGTCAAGGACAAACCGATAAATTTCCGACGACGGTTCTCGTTTTCTCGGAAATCTCTCGGTAAGGATTTTTTACCTTGCTCCGTGTTAACCCCAATTTCCCGATTATATTTATCATTCCCTTTCCGATAACATATCGAGAAATATCATCGTCAGACATTTTTAATCTATATTACCGAAAGAGTTTTTTTTTTCGCGCAACCTTAAGCTTCTTCTCTTCTCCAGGAAGACTCTCTTCCCAGTCGCTCATCATCATCATCAAGCTCTCCTTCTTGTTCTCTTGTTTGGCTATAAGGTATCATCATCATCAAGCTCTCCTTTTTATTTTCTTGTAATTTTAAGGGTTTATGGTTAGGATAATTTATTGTTTGTAAAAAATATGAAGTTGGTTTGTGATAATATTAGTTATGGAAGTTTAGGATAATTTTGGTAAATGCATGTTATTATTTTTGGTATTTGCTTAGGAATGTAAATGATTTAGTTTTGGTATATGTAAATGATTTTGGTATATGCATGCTACTTGTATATGTAAATAATTTAGTTGTCGTTGTTTCGTAGATTTTGTTGATTTTTTACTTTTTATTCTAGTTTTGTAGGTTTGTATTTGTTGATGTTTTTTAGTTTAGGAAAATATACTTGTTATTGTAGTTTTGTGGAATTGTTTTTATGAAACCGAACATTGTTGTGTTATTGTTGTGGGTATTGTTAATATGTTTAGATTTTCTTTAATAATTATTTAGATTTTAGATTTATTATATAATTTCGATTAAGATTTTGGGTTATTGTTATTGTGGCTTATTGTAGTGTTATTTATATTTTGTTTTCTAAATTATTTAGGAATTATTAACACATTTTGTTTTGGCGTGGATATGTTAACACGAACCAATTTTCGGACTTGCACTTTTGAGAGGGCTCTGGCGCGGGGATAATGGCCGACGATACGCAAGCTCCAAGTCAACCTGTTGAGGGAGATGGAATACCCCCTCTAATTCCCGCTCCAAATCCCGCACAAATGCCGCCTCTTTCAACGAATCCTCTCCAACACATGAGCTTAGATGAGTTGCTATTCGCACCGGGACGAGAGAATCTCCCAAAGCTCCATCCACAACGACTGAATGGCGCGGGCTGGTAATATCAATTATAATTTTATTTTTTTTACGTTTCATTCATTTTTGTTTAAATTGTTGACATCAATTTATTTAACTACTTTAACTTGTTTTCCTAATGTCACCTTAGAAAATGATAACATATTGAAAGAACAAATTTCCTAATCCACTCTAACTTCTCTAGGTTTATCGCAACTCCAAATATTATTCTCTACACTCAAATTCAAGCATCCGATTACCGTCATATCAACCAACTCTCACATTCAATTATTCATTGCAAAGCGCAATCTCACAAATGGACAAGTGATCTATAGACCAATCGGTTGAACAAGAGAAAGATTTATCAATATGAACAAGATATCAGTTTGGTGGTTAACTCTACAAAAATAAAGTACAAACACTTCGCAAAAGCAAGGAAGATCGGAACAATTAACACATACAAAGTATTCACTTCCATTGTTCTACCCTTCCCTAGGCTTTGAGTATCTAACACATACAAAGTATTCACCCAAGTGTTTCCCTCTTCTTCTACCAAGTCAAACATCTACCCTTTTGATCATTTCTCTTTTCAAATCATTCCTTAGAAAATTCTTCTCGCTCTTTCAATTCTTTTTCTTTTCTTTCATCACTACTCCTCTCCCTTTCTTTTTCACTTATCTTTTCTTTCTTTCATTTCTAGGGGGAGTTTCTTTTTCTTATCAAGCCAAAATCGAAAATTTCTTATACTTATTTTTCTAGCAATCAACTTTCTCAAACCATGATCTTTCTTTTCTTTCTTTCCTTCTCATTCCCCAGACACCAATAACTGATATGCTCAAATTAATACCCTAATAGTACTAAAGCAGTTGTTGTGGTATATGTAGGGGTCGAACACAAGAACTCTAGAATTCACGCAATAGATTATATATATCCAAATTAAGCTAAACCAAACAATGAAATTAAATGCGAGTGCGTAAATTAAACAACTTGTGAATCAATTGGAAAGGAGATAGGCTCATGGTATTTCTCATGAAATTCAATGAATGTAGATAAACTAACTAACATGACTCAGATTTAGCGCGGTTCTTGAACTCAAATCACTAAAGTATAGCTAACCAACTCTCGTTGCGACAACTATCTAAGTCTAAATCCTAGAATTCCAAATCTCTTTGCGAATCCTAAAGTCTAAACCAGCTTTTAGTTCAAGTTTGATTTGTTCACAAAACAACTAAACCAAATCTCTTTGCGAATAGTTATTTTACTCACCCTAGGTTCTGTCAGGTAATTAATCGCACTCTCGTGCCTAATCAATTATCCTAAGATCTAAGTTCTAGATTCGTCAATTTAGAATTAGCTATGAGAACAACCTATGGTGAAGAACTAATTCAGATGGTGAATCATAATCAACTAATTAACCTAACATTCAGAGAAAACCCTTATGAGAACCCTGAACCTAACAGTGGATCTACTCAGACATGGAGAATGAAAACAACATGATTGAATAGATCATCAAAAAAATCAATAAGAAACAGGAGTTCAGAGTTGTCTCTCCAAAAACCAGAGTAGAATAAAGCTTAATCCAGTCTCCTCCACAAAAGTGGCTCAAAAACCTAATTATAATTCTAAAACACGTTTTGGACTAAATTGTAAATAATAAAGTCTTCTGGGCAATTTTGCAATTCTTCAACTCTTCATAAAAGTCGCGTTTCCTTCCCCATGGTCGACGGTATCGACCGATAGTCGGACAATGACGCGCTTCCTTTCTTCATGGTGTCAGTATCGATCGACACCTGGTGGTGTCGGTCGATACAAGGGCTTCAAATCGGGTACTCAGCTACACGAACTTCTGTTTTGCTCCAAAATGCTCCAGAAAGCTCCAATATCTCCAATTATTCTCCAAACGTGCTAAAACCTGTAAAAGACTCTAAAACACTACAAAATAGTAGAAAGACTCTATAAAACGGACTTATATCATGACTTAAAAGGGGTAAAAACCATGATATATCAATAACTCTCAACACCATTCTCAATCCCTAATCACTAGCCATCTTCCCAAACACAACAAACCTAGCAAATGGAAGCTATCCTTTGTCGTTCTCGATACTTACGAGATTTTACAAGAGTAGTACTATCAAAGAACAAGGCCTCACTCACAAAATCATCAAGGGCGGAAATAAATGGCTGGGTTCAAATGTGGGGAAACCATTTATAATGAAAGTGGCCACCCAAGTCAACAAGAGTGGTAAAGATTAATGCAAAGATGACTTGGATGTTTTTAAGTGACCATGGTTAAGCATACACAAGCCCATAAGTGATAAAATTAAGTTCAATTAAATCCAATAGTCAAGGAGTGGTTTCAAATCAAGCAAACATCGACAAAACAATAAGTTTCAAGTAGAGAGTTCAAAGCACGAAGTTTTCAAGTTTTTTTAGAGATGTTCAAGCAATATGGTATGATTAACAAGGGCATCACATTGAATGCTAAGCTAAACTTTAGTTTCTATCATTGCTCCTTATGCTTATGCAATGCTTTCCTATATGTTTCTAAACTCGATCCTAAAAAGAAGAAAAAAGAATGCAATGCAAAACTATATGATTTCTTTTTTGATTTTTCATATTTTTCGATTTTTTGGTTTTTCTATGCAATATATGAATGCATGAGACTCAAGAAAAATAAAACAAAACAAGACACAAGATTAGCTACAGGTACCTCCCCCAAACTTACTTAACACCGTCTCGGTGTATAAGAAAATCCGTGGAAAGTACCGAAATAAGAGAAACTAAGAAAAATGCAAACATAAAAAAAGAAAATTATTTACAAAAATAGAGTGTTACCTTTTAGAATTCGACCGAGGAGGATGTGTCCATTAAGTAGGACATGTTGCTCGAGCACGGCGTTGGTGATCTCACCACTCTCCTCTTTCTTGTACGCCGCTCATGGGAAGAAGTGCGTGGTTGCTCGTCATTGATATGGGTCTCCGTGTTTCCATGGAAAGAGTGGCGCATCTCTACATTCATGTCGTTCTCGCCGGTCCTTTCGTTTTCAGTTTGCACTTCTTGACCGTGAGACGAGCTCGTTCCGGTAACCTTTGCTGTTAGCTCCTTGATTTGTCTCTTCATATCCTTGGCTTGGCTCTTCATTCCCTTGACCGTCTTCACCAACTTCCTTATGGCCTTATCTTGCCATTTGTTCCACCGTTGAAGGAGTTTGACTTGTTGATGCGCTTGGCGTGAAGCGGTGTCGATAATGGGTTCGCCGTACGGTTGGAAGTAATAGCGCTCACTTCCATAAACGGGGCTCATAGTGCCTTGAGGTTCCTCTTCATCACCAGCATAGATGAGCCTTCATTTGTACGCGCGGAAGACTTATTTCCACGTGATCCCGGTTTGCGAATGGCTTCAACTGTTGGGTGAATGGCGGGGTTATAGAGCTGGTCACTAGTCGGGGAGAATGCTATGTTGCTCCGATCATGTACCATGGTGAGAGCTTGATTCGGTAGCATAATCTTCACCACGTCCTTTATGTCGAGCTCGAACCTGTAGGCATAAGAACTCCCAATTTTTCCTCCTAAAAAACGTGCTTTGTTGAGGTAGAACGCATCTATATGCTATTTTCCAGCCGTGAGCCCAACTTTGTTCCCTTCTTTGACCGACCCACATTGATCCCACAAGCTTCTAATATAGGAGTGATAATCCCGCCCACACTCAATTGTGGGGTCTTGTCTTTTGATGTCCACACGTAATCCTTGTAGTGAAGGAGGTACCGAACAAGGATCGAGGTTAGGTTTGGCTGATAAGACTCTCCTTTGACTTTAACCCCATTCGAGAAAGTGACAAGAAACGGTGCTAACCCGATGTCCTACAATCCCAACTCGTCTTCGAGAACCATGCCCGTTTCGCGCCTAGCAAATATTGTATGAGTAAGCACTTTGTGTGCATAGCGAAGGGCGGGATGACGAATGAGAGCTCCTTTCGATTCTCCCGGTTTGAAAACACCACTCCCAATGGTTTTCCACAAGTTCTCGAGTTCCTCTGGGGGAAGAAGAAGTATTTAGCTTCTGATGTCCCTTCTACCGGGAACCCAAATAATGCACTCAAACCACGGAATGTCATCTTGTAGTGCGTACGATTCACCCAGAACTCGATAAACCCGTGGTTTTCGTTATTAAGAGGCTTCCCGAACTTGTAGAAGGTGGCAGACAAAGAAGCCAAAAATTGGCATGTGGCGATTTGGTAGGCGGGGAACGCCATGTCGAAAAACTTCTCGAGACCCATGTTCTTGAAGAGGAGTCTAATATCATCTTGGATTCTGAGTTCTCCGAGTAAGTCGTGGTCCGGGTACTTAGTCGCCTTGAAACCAACGCCCATGAACTTCTTGTAAAGTTCGGTATATGTTGGCGGTTTTTCTTTTGGTTTAGGATCTTTCTTCTTCTTAATCACAGGCCGGTCACTTCCACTCTCGCTTCCGCTCTCATTCGCAACGAATTCTTTTTACGACGCTACCTTTTTTCCTTTAGCCTTTTCCTTTTAAGCTTTTGAGCTAGGTCAGCCCTCACTCTTTTTCCGTGGAACAGTTGATTGGAAAGGTTCGCTTGCGTTCTTTGTCCGAGCCATTGCACCTACAAGAAGGATAAAACTCGAAAGAGAATTAGCAAATGTTGTGAAAGACAACAAAAATAACGAAATTTGCCAATTACAAGCTCAAATTTCACAATTTTGCTAATGAGTCAAGTTAATTCCTTGTGATTACAATCCAACATAGCTAAGGCAAGTAAATGCAAGTGAAGTCCTCAACAATCAAACAATTTCCCAAAAAATTTGTGAATTTTCGTCACTATTTATGCCCATGAACCCTAGGTGTCAAAATTTCTAAATTTCACCATGATTCTATCAAGTTTTCCCACGAAATCGACAACCCATATAACAAGCAATCAAACCAAAAGCATTTCCATACAAAATCGAGTCTCACTCAAGCATTTTCAACAATTTCGATTTTTTAAGTGAAAAACATGGATTTGTCATGGGAAATAGAAAGCATACCTTGTTGATGAATGGGGGTCGAAATCGATATGAGGATGATGAATAACTCAAGAAATCGAGCACATGCGTTTTTGAATCACGAAAATCGGTTGAGAATTGAGAGAAAAATTGTGAAAAAGTTTGAGAAAAATCGCACAAGTGAGGAGGAAGAAGAAGAACATCGCGACCAAAGGAGAAGAAAGAGAAAAACTTTTGGTCAAAGGGGTCAAAATCGGTTTGAGTTGGTCAAAAATCTGGGCTAAACCGGTCAAAATCGAGTAAACTGGACCAAATTAAACTGAGTCAACGCGCATGAAGAGTTGACTTACCTGGGCCAAACCACATCGGTGTGCATGATGCCAACACGGGACACCAAGGATTCTCTTGTTGGATTTCTAGGAAGTCACATCGGCATGCACTGAGCCGACGCACAACACCAACGTGGAGCGAGTGTTTTCTCTGGACAAATCACATCGGTATACACATCACCGATGCATCAAACCTAAACGAGCTGTTTTCTCCAACATAAACACATCGGTATGCACTGTGCCAATACACGAAACCGAGGATTCTCCTGTGAAGTTCTGGGAGCTTACATCGGGGTGTAGTACACCGATGTACAATACTGAAATGACTTCTGTTTTTCAACATAAGTCACATCGGTGTGCATCACTCAGATGCACCATCCCGAGGTGGGTTCTGTTGTTTCCTTGGAATTGTTTTTCTCCTCCTTGAAAACATGAAACAAAAACATAAAAAGGAACTAGAAAGAAACTTAAATCAAATATTTACAAGGATAAACATGGGATTGCCTCCCAAGTGCGCTTGTTTAACGTCACTAAACTTGACGTTTGGTACCCTTTTAGACGGATGATGGGCTCGAGAGAGGAACCACGGTCCCTTCCTCAATGAATTCTGATGCTGCATACGGTTTGAGTCTGTGCCCATTAACCGTGAACTCCCCACCGGTGTTGTTCCATAGCGTTACCGCGCCATAAGTTGTACCTCCTTGACCTTGAACGGTCCCGACCATCTCGATTTCAGTTTCCCGGGAAACAGCTTCAACCGGGAATTGTAGAGCAGCACTTGGTCTCAAACTTTTAAACCCTTCTTGACAATCTTCTTGTCATGGAACGCCTTGGTCCGTTCCTTATAGATCTGTAAGCTGTCATAGGCATCGAGACGGATTTCATCTAGCTCATGTAATTGGATAAGACGTCTTTCCGAGGCCGTCTTAATGTCGAAGTTCAGCAACTTGACTGCCCACAATGCTTTGTACTCTTAACTCAACGGGCAAATGACATGACTTCCCATATAGTAAGTTGAACGGTGTGGTACCAATGGGAGTCTTAGATGCGGTTCGGTACGCCCACAAAGCATCATCTAGCTTCTTGGCCCAATCCTTCCTTGAATTACCCACCGTTTTCTCCAATATTGCCTTTATTTGGCGGTTCAAAACCTCTACTTATCCGCTTGTGTGAGGGTGATAAGACGTGGCAACTTTGTGTTTGACTCCATGCTTCTTGAGCAAGCTCTCAAACACATTGTTAATAAAATGACTTCCACCATCACTAATCACCACTCTTGGAATCCCAAACCCTGGGAAGATGATTGACTTGAAAAGCTTTAGATACACCTTTGCATCGTTCGTCGGACTAGCAATCGCTTCAACCCACTTGGAGACATAGTCAACCGCTACCAAGATTTATTGGTTTCCATAAGAAGAAGGAAACGGTCCCATGAAGTCAATTCCCCATACATCGAACACTTCAACTTCCAGGATGGGGTTTTGGGGCATCTCATCCCTTCTACTTATGTTCCCCTTTCGTTGGCAAGCATCGCATGATGAAACGTAGGTGTGAGCGTCTTTGAATATGCTTGGTCACCATAACCCGGATTGAAGCACTTTTGTTGCGGTTTTGAAAGAAGCAAAGTGTCCTCCATATACCGAGCCATGACAATGATATAACACTCCATTTACTTCTTCTTCCGGGATGCATCTTCGGTAAATACTGTCCAAGCATCTCTTGTAGAGATAAGGCTCGTCCCTATAGAAATGGGTTACATCTCTAAAAAACTTCTTCTTGTTGTAGCTGTCCAAGTTTGGTGGTTCCTTCCCACAAGCTAGATAGTTCACAAAATCGGCATACCATGGCAAACCGAGTTCACTCAAACTCTTGACCTCCTCTAGTTTTAAACCCGCATGATAGCTCTTCTTCAACCTCCCAACAATCATAAGATGTTCATCGGGAAGAGAATCATCGATGGGAATTATCTCCTCAACTCTCAATTTCGACAAGTGGTCCGCTACTCCATTTTCAATACACTTCTTGTCTTTGATTTCCATGTCAAACTCTTGAAGAAGGAGAATCCATCTTAGAAGCCTTGGTTTTGCATCTTTATTAGCAATTAAGTGTCTCAAGGCGGCATGATCCATGTATACCACAATCTTAGATCCCACCAAATACGAGCGAAACTTCTCAAAAGCATATACCACCGCTAATAGCTCATTTTCCGTGGTTGCATACCTTGTTTGAGCATCATCCAATGTTCTACTAGCATAGTAGATCACATGAATCTTCTTGTCCTTCTTTTGACCCAAAACCGCGCCAACCGCAAAGTCACTAGCGTCGCACATGATCTCGAAAGTAAAATTCCAATCCGTTGCTTGCACTATCATGGCGCTTACAAGGGCTTCTTTGATTTCCAAGAACACCTTCAAACATTCTTCATCGAAAACAGACTCCACTTCCTTGCATAGAAGTCTAGTGAGTAGTCTCGCTATCTTTGAGAAGTCCTTGATGAACCGTCTATAGAACCCAGCATGGCCCAAGAAACTTCGAATGCCTTTCACCGTGGTTGGCGGTTCCAATCCCATCATCACTTCGATCTTTGCTTTGTCTACCTCAATGCCTTTTTCTGAGATCTTATGCCCGTGGACAATGCATTCTCGCACCATGAAATGGCACTTCTCCCAATTCAAGACGAGACTTGCTTCCTCGCACCTAGTGAGTACCTTGCAAAGATTTGACAAACAAGAAGCAAACGAGACACCATATACAGAAAAATCATACATAAACACCTCAACCATATCTTCGATTAAATCCGAGAAGATCGACATCATGCACCTTTGAAAGGTTGTTGGTGCGTTACAAAGCCCAAATGGCATCCTTCGATAAGCAAAGATACCATAAGGACATGTAAATGTCGTCTTCTCTTGATCATTAGGGTCAATCGGGATTTGAAAGAATCCCGAGTACCTATCTAGAAAGCAATAATATGGATGGTTCGCAAGTCTTTCAAGCATTTGATCAATAAAGGGTAGAGGAAAATGATCTTTTCTAGTGGCAGAGTTAAGTTTCCGATAATCAATACACACTCTATGGCCGGTGATAGTCCTAGTTGGGATTAGTTCATCTTTTTCGTTTTTGATAACCGTGATTCCACCTTTTTTAGGCACTACATGGACCGGGGATACCCAAGTACTATCGGATATATGATAAATGATCCCCGCATCTAGAAGTTTAAGAATCTCTTTCTTGACAACCTCTTTCAAATTAGGATTTAACCTTCTTTGATGCTCAATAGAAGTCATCGATTCATTTTCTATATGGATATGATGTGTGCAAAGAAATGAAGAAATTCCCTTAATATCATCAAGTGAATATCCAATGGCTTTCGTAATTTTTTTCAATTCTTTCAAAAGGGTGGAAATTTCATTTTCACTAAGCTCATCATTAATTATCACCGGGTATGACTCATTCGGACCTAAGAACGCATACATTAGTCCACTTGGGAGCGGTTTGAGGTCGACTTTGGGGGCTTTGAGCTCGCTCCAATCCTCATCGAATCTAGTCTCACCATTGCTAGCTTCTTGCTCATCCTCTAGGTCGACATCTAAGACACTCATGTAGTCAATTTCCAAAGCACTCACATTGTGTTCCAACCCGTTTTTGACAAGTTCTTCGTCATTTAGCTCCAAAAACGAGTTCTCTCCATCAATTGCCTTCTGCAAATTTAGCAACTTCATGTAACCAACACTCTCCTCATGAAGATACCCGTTCTCACCATGCTCCTTTGTGAAAACAATTTGAAGATGATCCTCCAAGTTTAACTCCTCTAGAAGCTCATCCGCTAGCTCCTCCATAACTTCAATGTAGAAGACTTGACCATCAATAGTGGGCTTCTTCATCATCTCATTGATGTCAAATTTAAGCACATCGTCTTTGCCCAAATGAAGATCAATATTCTCTTTTTGCACATCTATGATAGCCCCGGCGGTGGCTAAAAATGGCCTTTCAAAGATGAGAGGATCTTTGGGTTCTTCATCCATCTCAAGAACAACAAAATCGGTGGGTACCTCAAAGTCTCCAATTCGTACCGGTAAATCTTCAAGCATTCCAATTGGGTGTCATACCGACCTATCCGCTAGCACGAGAGAGATTCTACAAGTTTTGTAGACGGTGAAGCCAAGACGTTTTGCTACCGAGAAAGGCATCAAACTCACACTTGCTCCAAGATCACACAAGCAATGTTTGAAAGCTAGTGGCCCAAGAGCACAAGGAAGAGTAAAACTTCCGGGATCTCCCAACTTCTTTGGTATAACTTTCCTTTGAATTATGGCACTACACTCATGGGAAAGAACAACCATTCCTTCTAAATCTTTGGTTCTATCCTTGATTGCGTCTTTGAGAAACTTGTTGTATTGTGGGACTAACAAGAAAGCATCAACCAAGGGCATAGTCACTTGGACCTTGTCCATTTGCTCATCAAAAATCGCCCTATATTTCTCCATGAGTTGCTTCTTGAAGCAGCCTGGGAAAGGAAGCTTGGGCTCATAAGGTGGCGGGACAAAGGTAGTCTTACGGTTGAAAACAAACTATATTTGACTAAAGCGATAAATAGAAACTCAAACTAGAATGTAAATTACGGTTTAGGACAATACTAAAAATGAATCCAAGGGTGAAGTATACGATTGTCGGTAACTTTGATGCCAATATACTCAAGCAATGCTAATCCTTAGACTATGATCATTAAACAAGACTAATTCGATTCCTTAGAATTAGTCACTTTACAAATTACTAAATCAAGAACAAATTCGCATTTGTGATTTAATAATTTACAAGCATTAGAAACAAGATCATTTAATCAATAAACATCTTAGACAACTATTTCCATATGCTAAGAATGCAATATCCCTTGATTAGTTCATTGGGAAATTTCATCGAACACCTTCCGGACGAGAAATTCCCTATGATCTAAATCAACTTGATCAAGGTCAATTTAGCATTAAGAACACTAAACAAGGAATGGTCATTAATAATTTAGGCCCTAACATCATTGATTTACACTAAAATTACCTAAATCTACTTCACCCCAAAATTCTAGAAAACTACTCACAACCCATGTTTATCTCCACAAATCTCATAAAGGAAGTGTTTAGATTCACGGAAGATGATAAGAAAATAGATAGATGATAAAATTAAACAAGAACTTGCATAAATCACTCAAGAATCTCTTACAATCTATCTTTCTCTCTCTAAAATCGAGTTTTTCCAAGTCAAAAACAAGATAAGTGCTTAATTAGGTCTCTAATCATTTTTACAAAGGTGGGTCACAGGAGTCACATCGGGGTGCATCATACCGATGCAGCACCCCGAGGTGAGTTAGCCGAATTGTCCGGAGGAGTCGCGTCGGTATGCTTCTCGCCGATGCATGATACCGAGGATTCTCATGTCGACGTTTGAGGGAAGTTGCATCGGTGTGTTGTTCCGATGCACGACACCGATGTGATCCTGCTGAATGGTCCGGCAAGATCGCATCGGTATGCACCATACCGATGTGGCACCCCGAGGATTCTCCTGTCTCTTCTTCTCTGCTAGCATCGGTTTGCATCATACCGATGCAGGATCCTGAAATAACTTATGTTTTTAAACAGAAGTTGCATCGGTATGCATCATGCCAATGCAGGATACCGATGTAGCTTCTGATTTTCTCTTCTCCTTGTACTTCTCTTCCCTTGGCGATTTCCTTTGCTCTTGATCCAAATGCCATCATCTCCAAACTCCTCAATGCTTCCATAAGCACCTAGAAACACTCCAAACAATGCAAGACTCACTAAAACCTATTCTAAACTAACTAATATCTCTAAATTGATGGAATGTTAAGAAAAAACTACAAAAATGTATGCAAAAAACACAAAAGCCAAATGAAATGTATGTTAAAAAGAATTAAAATATGCAAATATCATGGATATATCAATTACCCAAAAATCCAATAGCCAAAGAGAAACATAAAGTGAAATTATATACTTTTTTTTTGCTAAGTGAAATTATATACTTGCTCCATGTGACCCTGTAAAAGAGCACCATCCACTTCTACATAAACGTCTACATTAGTTACCGAAAATATAATGGGCTTAAATATTCAAGAGACATAGAGTGAAGAGAAACCTTTGACGCTGAAATGTACAGAAGAATTCATTGATGCCCGATTACAGAAAGGGTTCCCCTACTCAGGTCAAATCCCCAACCTGAACCATAACAGAGATTAGTGATTCTATCTCTGTTCTTTCAACAAAGCTTAAAAAATAATTAGTACGCCAGTCCAACGAAATACAATGGTTAAAATAGTTGATGCTCTAAAAGACAAGGTTAAGGATGTGGCCAACAAATCGATTTTAGATACACACTAACTGACAAACCATTCCTATCGATAGTATACATGTAAATGGCATATAGGAATTTCAATTGAACATGTAGAAATATGTAAATTGATACACATATGCTTTTATCTTCGACTATGTGATGTTAATACACAAGGAAGAGTTTATAAAATACACTAAAGCTACACAACAGTTTCAAATAAAATGAGACCTTCAACAATGTGTACTTTACCAATTTCAAGGAAACATACTCAGTATCTTGTTCGGGGCCTTGTGGTCGAGTGGTTGGGGACAGGGTCGGGGTGCTACCACACTTCGGGTTCGATCCATCTGCTGCGCGAAACTAAGTCACATTTTTCCTGGACACTCACACGGATATGGACCCATTGCTTACGGCCCATTTGAAAACCCGGAAGGGGGCCTATCCGTGGGTTGGCCTTCCCCCAAAGATTAGTCTGGTCCTTCCATAGACCTGGGATTACCTGAGTTACCAAAAAAAAAAAAAAAAACTTACTCAGTACCTTACCTACGTCGAGTAATACTCTAGGAACTCCATCTTCAGGCAAAACACAAAGCTCCAAAACAATAGTGAGAGACACAAGTGCGAATTTCAGGAAAAATAGTGAGGTATTTCTTCGTAACACCTATAAAAAAAATCCTGGATTTGTACAATACCTGATTAAGAAGTATACTGTCGAGCCTCAGATTCGGCATATAATATCTCTGGTGGCACGAGCAACTCAGCCCAATCCGTCATTATAAGCGTGTGGGGTCAGTGCCGATTCTGGAGCTGTGCTAAATTGATCAATGGAAAGGAGTATTAAGTTATGAACATGAACGATATCGGGAGGAAGAGTAAAAGAAGCGTTGAAAAGACAGAAAACTTTAGAGAAGATGAAGAGAAGGATGCGCTAAATAACGTCTAGATTTTAAAGAGTTTTTTGTTTTTAATAAAAGGGAAGTAATTTTTTTTTTGAAAAGAGAGATAAATAAATTACAAAGAAAGAGTTTGTGTCTCGTTTTGAGAGAAATTCAAGTAATTTTTCGCTGAAATATTGTTCCAAGAGTAATTGTTGGGTAAAATAAAACCCACTATCCAATTATGTATATATTGGTATTCTCACGTCAGTTATTATCCTTATGGAATTATGATTTAATAAAGACACGTCATTCTTAATCCAGAGAAAATTAGAGTTTGACGTGGACCTATAAATAGATGTCTAAAATAGAGAGAAGGAGAGAGAAACAAAAAACTAGAGAACGTACTCTAACGGTTTCGAAGAACTAACGACGATCAAAGATTCGACAAATGACATGCAACCGTTAAACATATTTGATTCGATTAACTGTAATTCAAAGTGATTTTATTTGAAGATTATTCATTAATAAAGAGATGTTATCTTCTGTCGATCCGTAGAACTATTTCGATTCGAACATGTTAAAATTTGGCCAAACAGTTGGCGCTAGGAGGGGCAGTTTCAACTACGTGAGCTAGCGATGGAAAACGCAAGAGATAATTCAGTGGTGACAACATGGGTTGACAAGATATCGAAGGTAACTGATGAACTCATGGATCTACTATGATGATAGAGAATATAATGATTGAGGGCAGAAGCAATCACCTACCTACAAGCGTTTCTATTGGTTCTAGAAACAGAGATTGTTAATCTAATGCAACGACAAAAGAATGAAGAGGCCGTTGTGTGGAAGAAGCATATCATTGTTTTCTTCTCTACTCTCACAAAAACAATGAAGAGTAGCAAAGAAATTGTTCGAGTTGAAGCGTATCAAACTCCCTAAGATTGGGAAAAAAAAGCTTTTGCAACTATTTTAGTCAGAGCTACTGACGTTTCTAATTAATGATATTAGACCATGAGCACATGATCCTCAAGTGAATGTCCCATAAGAAAATTCAGTAACGTCAAATCTACGCTTGGTGATACAATGCCTAGAAATATCTTGGAGCCAGAACGCCACTTCCTAGTAATTACGCTTGGGATTTCATCAATTTCTTCGAGAGAGTTTCCGAACATTACAAATCCTAAGGATGATAGAGATATCACTCATTGTCTTGATGAAGATAAGTCAATGAAGAAGACTCAGAATAAGGATAATGTTAGCCGAGGAGAAAATTAAAGCAGAAGAAGAAGAGAAATAAAAAAATCTGAAAAATCTCAGAAGAAAACAAATATGGAACACTACAAGAAAAGGCAGCCGGTTCCGACGACCCGCGATTATTCTCTTCTTCTTCTCCTTTAATTTTCTCCTCGGCTAACATTATCCTTATTCTGAGTCTTCTTCATTGACTTATCTCATAAGAAATCTCAGAAGAAAAGGAATATGGAGCACTACAAGAAAAGGCAGCCGGTTCTGACGAACCGCGATCCGTCATGATCTTTCCTAGGCAACATATTCCTTTGGAAACTCGTGGGGAGGACGTGCCGACGGTTCCCGAGGAAACTTCAGACCGATACACCGGCTTTGGAAATCCGTCGGGCACTTTATGTCGGGGATTTCCGACAAATTTTGATTCCCGACGAGATAGTCCCACGACCCATATCCGTCGGAAATCGTCCACGAAAATCGATTTTCGACGGTTTCGGCTGTCCGGAATAGCTTGTTCTCTTGTAGAGAAAGTGCTCCGAGAAAAATCAAAGGATAATAAGTTTTGATATGATTTTTCGGAAATCAGAAAGAAATTGCTAGAGATGTTCAAGAAAACTTTAGAAACAGGGAATGATCTTTCGAGAAGATGTTGGACGCTTCGTAATTCATATATTACCGGAAAAGTTCAGTTTATTTGGATCACAAATCAATGGAAGTTTTTGTATCTAATTTCAGTAATCATCCATCTACTTTGAAGAAACTTTTCACGTGAGAGTAAAATCTGTATCAAGAAGTAAAGCCTAAGGAGAAACTCTGCACATCTCACTTTAAAGAAGATAACTATCAACTTCTTTGTTAGAAGCCATATCACTAGCTTGGAGAACAAGTATAGTATCACTTCAAGAGTCAAGGAGTCATCATGAACCGTTTGTTGTTGACGATATTAAGAAGGGATTTGAGGATGGTTTATCCTTTGACAAGGATTCATAACGAGACTAGTCTTCTCCTGAAGATACGTTTTTAAGTTTCAATGATCCAAACAGAAGAGAGATGATTTTGCGTTTTACCTTTGAAGCATGATGGTTCAGTTGCAACATTTAGTGCCATAACCTTAGCTGGAGATCTGAAGTCATTGACATCAAAAGTAAGAAAAGAGAGGAAAGAGCTCCATCTGTTCGAAAGTTTTATCAGAGAGCATGGAAGTGACAATGCAACTCCATTGATATTCATTTAGTTTCGGTTGAACAAATCAATCTGGAGGTATGGGTTTACTGGGATTTGTATCAACAAAAAGATAAGTATCAGTTTCTTTGCTACACGTTATGATTCGAAACCTGAGGGGAAATTAAATATCTTACAGTTACTACATAAGTTTGTTGCCTCCGCGAGACAGCTCACCTTCAGAAACGCAAACATGGCCATCACGAAAAAATCAGATAAGTTTTCTAGTGACTATTCGTCAACTCTCTTAGGTATCGGGATTACTTTTAATCTAGAACCCTTTTTTGTTTTTTTGTACTCCATGAGATGAGACAAGAAACACACGTCCTTACCAGTTTTAAATATTTAATTGCTTAGCTACAATGTTCTATATATATAAGACTATCTAAGCTCAACACTCAGAAGAAGATAAAATGTGTTGAAGAAGACGCTCAAAGTTAAGTGCTTAATCACAATGGTCACTTAAGACTATCAAAAGTTAAGCATCTACAACGAATAAAGATAGATGTGTTTCTACACTAGTTAAGCATCTACAATGAATAAAGATAGATTTATCAAAACCAGCTCCTTCCACACTAGTTTTAATTTATTGATCGTGATAACATACCCAAGAAACAACGCAATAATTAATCCGGAAGTCTGTAGAATATTTGTACCAGATTATTGAGAGCGTTCTTAACATACTATTATATATATATATTGATAACCAATGGGTGATCTAGGCTTTTACCTACCAACTAATCCCTCTAAGGTGAGTATAGCCGTCGAGTAGTGTATTCACCGGGTTTTCTAATGGGTTTAAAGTATGATACCATTTCAACTGACTAAATGACAGTGGTTAGATAATTCAAAGCTTGCGGAATTATCAGATTCTATGCTTTGATATACTTTGTTGATCTTTGCATGAGACAACATTTATTTTTAGTTGGGTCGACGATCTATTTCTCCACGAGAACTATCACATAACAACAGATGTCTCCCGAACTATGCCCTCGTTCTATAACCCCACAAAAACAAAGTTGAAAATCTTAATCCCTCCGGAAAGAAAGTTTGAAACGTATATCCCACGTATGTTGATTTTGACGGTTTGTAATCTAAACCAGTACAAAACCATCAAACCACGAAACTAAACCGAACAAAAAATCTGATTCACTAAAACCCAACCCCATATATTTGCCTAAAATACTCGATTCCCCCAAATAATTATATTTTATTTATTTCTTTATTATAATAATAATTTAAAACAAAAAATCTGAAGAACTTGTCTTACATGTAAAAAGGAAGAAAGAAAATGATGTTTAGAAGACAATTGATGACTATTGCTTTCCCCGAGTCCCTTGAGAAATTGATGACCAATGATTTTGTTCCTTGGAAGATCTTATTTCTATGTACGTTGATCTTCCCTCTAGCAAGGATCTGCTCGGGTAAAGTGAGAAACTATGAATTCATAATGTGTTATTCCATTGTTGATGTTAAAGTGGTGCCTGACAGTTTAACATAGAAATATCATGGGAGCTATCAAGATAATAGCAAGTAAAAACAAATTTCGATGACTCTTATCATACAATCAACAACAATTGACCAAGATAAGACAAAAAAAATAAGACAAAATGATCGATATTAAGGAACAATTGAAAGAAGAAAACTTCCATTGTTTTACCTGCTCAATTGTCCCCGATGATCGAGAAGGAGTAGGCAAAATGATCGATATTAAGGAACAACAGGTGAGGGCTTTTGAAAGATATTTTGCGATCTGAAAAGCGATTAGGTTTCGACCTAGCCGCCACCGTTGGTGGCCTCACGCCCGCCGGCGAGAATCTTCTGGCTTTCTCCCCCCTCTAAATTTCTGTCTCCCTTCTGGTTCTCTTCAAATCTCCACAAATGGCTTCGTCTTCCGGGCTTGCTGATGGTCCGCCAGTTCCAGATCCGCCTCGCTTAGTCCCCCCGGATCTGCAAGCGGTTGTCTCCAGCGATGTCTACTTTCTGCCGCCGGCCTCAACCCATCTCGCTTCGGTTGAACCTTCTCCGGCTCTCCCCTCGGTTGCAGATTTCATAGACGCTTCAACTCCCTTGGCTTTAGCTTCTCCGGAATCTCCAGGTATTGTGGTGGTTTCTGCTCCTCCGGTCTCAGCGGAGCTTTCGTCTGGTTTGGCTCCTCCTCTAGCCCAGCACCCTCCTGCTCAACTTTGGGCAGCTCGATTTGGTTCTTCGATTCGCAACTTAAAGAAGATGGCCCCTCCCTCCTTGATGGATGATGGAACACCTTCAGTCTTTGCGCCAGAATCTGTTCTTCTAAAGTCTGAGGAGGTTTGGAAGGATCATTTGGTAGCCCAATTTCATGGGTCTCCGCCGTCTGTGGCTAAGGTGTTTTCCGATCTTAACCCGATATGGGGAACTCAGGGTCGCATCTCCATCCGGCATTACTCTCCTCGGACTTTCCTCATTTTCATTCCGTCGGAAGAGACCAGAAAATGGGTCCTGGACGTGGGTTTTTGGCAGGCAGGGCATTGTGCTTTCACCGTCTCGAAATGGTCTTCTGCTGTGAACCTGGCTCCTTTACCACTTACTTCTGCTCCGATTTGGGTCGTTCTCCGCAACGTGCCTCCGCCTGTGTTTACCTTTGAAGGGTTGAGTGTTATCGGATCAGCAATAGGAGATCCTTTATATACTAAAAAACCAAAACTTGTTTGGAATCCCATGAGGATGGTGAAGATCAAAGTCATTGTGCCTCTAGCAAAGGAGCTCCCAGCTTCTATTCGGGTGATGGATAAGTTGGGAAATTCAGTCATTGTTGGGGCAGAGTACCTACGTGTTCCTCCTAAGTGTACTTCTTGTGGCGAGTTTGGTCATTTGCCATTGAGATGACATCGTGTCGCTTTCAAGCCAGCGAAATCTGCCTCTGCTCCAGCGGTAGCCCCGTTAGCTGTGAAATCGGTCCCACCTGTTTTATTCAGTCAGAAAATGGTGTTGAAGAAAAAAGTGTTAGGTCCTCCACCACCTTCTCTTGCTCTTCACAGGTCTAAAAGTTTACCTTCTCAAGAGTTTGTAGTTGATCCTGCTAAATCTGGTAAAGACGTGAAGCAGTCTCAATGGACAGTAGTTCAGAGGAAGGGAAAAAAGGTTGCTGTTGATTCTCCTCTTGCCCTTGCTGTTGAGAAGGTTGTGTTTACTCCCAGAGCTATGAGTGCTCCGGCTAGCCCTTTGCGCGCTGCATCAACAGGGTCTTCTTCAGGCTCTTCAGCTTGTAAAGCAGTGGTAACTGATCGCTCTTTACATATTCCACGTGTTAGTCCGAAGAGTTCGAGAGTAAAGGAAGGTCAATCTCTCACTTCTTCTGGCTTTCATGAGGAAGAGGAAGGAATAAAGTTCTCTCAATCAAGGTTGCGTTATTTGGATACTACCACCCCTCAGGTGGTTACTACTCAGTCTGCTCATTCTAGGAAGAGAGCTGGGAGGAAGTTAAGGCAGAAGCTTCTCCAAGAGTCTCAAGAGGGCTCCCCTCTAGTCTTTACCAACATATCTTTGTCAGACAGCTCATCTGGTTCTCAGCCACAGGATCACTTGCTCTTGCGGGTGGATCCCAATGTGGTAGATTAAATATCGGTTACCCCTTTTTTGTATCCCCGATGATTTTTTGTTGGAACGTAAGAGGTTTGAATGGCCATAACAAACAGAAAGCTGTTTCTCGGTGGATAACCTCTAATAGACCCTTATTAGGTGGTTTTTTGGAAACGCGTGTGAGAGAAGAAAATATTTTGGTGGTTATGAACAGAGTTCTTCCTGGCTGGAGCTTTGATAGTAATCACTCGTCGACAGCAGAAAATGGAAGAATCGTGTTGACTTGGAATCCAGCTCTGTCGCTGGTTATTTACTCAAAAACGGATCAACTGATCTTGTGTGGAGTTTTCAATCCAGCTTCAAATCAGTCGTTTACAGTGGGTTTTGCGTATGGGAGGAATCGAGAAGGAGAAAGAAGACCTCTTTGGGATTCAGTTCTGCAGATTGCGAGCTCCCCATTGATATCTCACTCTCCGTGGATTCTCTTGGGAGACTTCAATCAAGTTTTATCTTCTACTGAGATGTATTCTCTTTATCCGTATGTTGTGTCTAGTATCGGAATGGCTGCTATGCAGGATTGTATTACGTCTAGCAGGCTGTTTGATGTGGCTAGTAGGGGCTGTTTTTTTACTTGGTCAAATCGCCAACCTCTTAATCCCATCACAAGGAAGCTAGATAGAGCTCTTTGTAATGAAGCTTGGTTGGATCAGTTTCCTGTTTCCTCGGCGGTGTTTGATGCCCTTGGGCCCTCAGACCACTCGCCATGTTTGGTTCATCTTACGGGAGCTGTTGAGAGAAGGAAAACGTCTTTTAGATTCTTTACTTTTCTAACAACTCACCCAGATTATAAGAGTTTAATGGAAGAGGCGTGGAATGACTCATCTTTCCCGGGCTCTCCAATGGTTGTGCTTCATCGCAGACTAAGAGATGCCAAGTTCTGTTGCCAATCGTTGAATAGAAACAGTTTCAGTGGAGTTCAGAAAAGGGCAATAGAAGCTCGTGAGAAGATGGAATGTCTGCAAACTCAGGTCCTTTCTTCTCCCTCTCAGGAACTCTTTGTTGCAGAGAGAGAGGCCATGATCTCTTGGGCCTTTTGGGCAGGTGTGGAGGAGTCCTTCCTCAGCCAGAAATCGAGGATAAGATGGTTATCAGTGGGGGATGCGAATACCAGATTCTATCATAATGTTGTGAAAGCCAATCTGGCTAAGAATATCATCCATGCTCTCAGAATGGACAACAACACAAAGGTCACAGTTTCTAATCAGATGAAGGTGTTAGTAGAGCAGTTCTATTTCAACTTGCTTGGCTGCTCTAACTCGTCGGTCACTCCCTTCTCTGTGGCTTACATTAAGCACCTTCATCCGTACCGTTGCAGTGGAGCTCTGGTGGAGAAGCTGTCTTTGTTCCCAACAGCTGAAGAGATCAAGACTGTAGTGTTTTCCCTACCCAAAAATAAGGCTCCTGGGCCTGATGGCTTCACGGCAGAATTTTTCACAACATCTTGGGACCTAGTTGGCAGTGATGTCATAGCAGCAAGTCAGGATTTTTTTGTTTCTTCTCGGCTTCTAAGGCAGGTTAACACAACAACTATTACTCTCATTCCAAAGCGAGAAGGAGCTGAGCGTCTTTCTGAGTTCAGGCATGTGTCTTGTTGCTCCACTGTTTACAAGATAATATCTCGACTTTTGTCTGCAAAGTTAAAGCTGTTTCTAGCTGATGTCGTGCAGAATAATCAAGTGGGGTTCATCAAGGGTAGGCTCTTGTGCGAAAATGTACTGCTTGCCTCGGAACTAGTTGTTGATTTCCAGAAACCGGCGGTTACAAAGAGAGGATGTTTACAAGTGGATTTGACTAAAGCTTATGACAGCATTGACTGGAGGTTTGTAATCAGTATTCTAAATGCTTTCGAGCTGACCATAGTTTTTATTAAGTGGATTACTGAATGCATCACCACACCGACCTTCTCTATAAATTTCAACGGAGAACTAGTGGGTTTCTTTGAGGGTAAAAAAGGTTTGAGACAAGGAGATCCAATCTCGTCCTCTCTTTTTGACTTAGCCATGGATGTCCTATCCAAGGAGCTAGACCAGGCGGCTTTAAGCAACAGGTTCATCCCTCACCCTTTATGCTTAACCCCTTTGGTGACGCATCTGAGTTTTGCGGATGATGTACTCCTCTTCTTTGATGGAACATCATCATCTTTAGAGGGAATAATGGCGGTTTTGAGGGATTTCTATGCTGGCTCAGGGCTTGCAATAAATCTGAAAAAATCTTATTTGTTTCTAGACGGGAATAACACGCAGCTCACTTCTACTCTGGCTACAAGGTTTGGTTTTGCTGCAGGAACCCTACCAGTTCGTTATTTGGGCCTACCTTAATTGCCGCAGAAAATGAAACCGTCAGATTATCAACCGTTGATTGAGGGAATCAAAAAGCGTATCTCTTCTTGGCTGGTGAGACACTTGTCTTTCGCAGGAAGGCTGCAGTTGATTAAGTCTGTTCTGGCAGGGATAGTGAATTTTTGGGCAGCGGTTTTCCCGTTCCTAAAAGGGTGCTTACTGGAAATTGAAAGGTTATGTAACTCATTCCTTTGGTCTGGAGCTCCGAACTCAGCAAGAGGTGCAAAGGTCTCTTGGGAATCGGTTTGCACAACCAAAGAGGAGGGTGGGCTAGGGCTGAGGAGATTAGAGGCTTGGAATAAGATCTTCGGCTTAAAGCTCATTTGGCTTCTCTTTACTAAGTCTGGATCTTTATGGGTATCTTGGGTTCAAAGAATGCTTGTGAGAGGTAGAGTGTTCTGGGATATTAGAGATGATAATGAAGGGAGTTGGATTTGGAGGATGTTACTTAAGTTGAGGACTCTTGCGAGGCCTTTCTTGTGCTGCGATGTTGGGTCATGATCAGTTGCTCAGTTTTGGCATGACGATTGGACGGATCTTGGTCCATTAATAGACCTTACGGGAGCTAATGGACCGAGAGTCACATGCATTCATCGCCTTGCAACTGTCTCTCAAGTAGTCCGAAATGGGAATTGGACTCTGCCTCGGGGAAGACATCCGATTACTCTGTTGTTGAAGGCGGCTTTACCGGATGTTCCCTTGCTGGTCCAATCTGAGCCAGATGCATTTAAATGGAGAAATACACTTTCTGGAGTTCCCGGTATTTTCTCAGCATCAAAAACATGGAGTTCGCTACATCCAGTTGGGCAGAGAGTTACTTGGAGTAAGTCTGTTTGGTTTTCGCAAAATATCCCGAAGCACGCTTTTATACATTGGGTGGTAGCTCGAGACAGACTAACCACTCGCGATAGGATTCGGAGTTGGGGACTCCAAGTTCCTGAGAATTGTTTACTATGCAACGCAGCTTCAGAATCGAGATCTCATCTTTTCTTCAATTGCACGTATGCAAACCAGGTTTGGGAGTCTTTTTTCACTCACCCTCGGCTCAATCCTCCGGCAGGCCTCGACACAATTGTTAATTGGGTCAGATCTGCTTCATCTATCACTAAGCTTACCATCATTTGCAAGCTGCTTCTTCAAGCAACTATTTATGAAACATGGAAGGAAAGAAATGCGAGGTTACATGGAGCCGAATCTAAGCCTTCGACTCAAGTAATTCGAGAGATTCAAACTACCATGCGAAGGAAGTTAATCGGCCTTGATGCATTGCCGGGTAATGTCCTTCAAAGCTCTTCTTCTTCTTCTGCTCTATCTTACCTTTCCCTCTGGTTTGGTTACATTCAATTCGGGAATGACCCTGCATCGTAAGCTCTAACCATGCTGTCCTCGGGTTGTCCTCGGGTTGTCCTCGGGCTGCTCCATTTACTAGTTAAGTTCTTCTTTTGTTGTTTCTCTCACACTGCGTTGTGGCTGCTCGGAAAAAATTGTTTTTCCCCTTCTCTCTTTTTAGTTCACTGGAGACCTGTCTTGTAGCTCAAAATGTCGTCCCTTTCGGGAGTTGGAAAAATTGGTGAAATAAAGTAAGATAAAAAAAAAAAAAAAAAAAAATAAGACTCTTATCATACAATCAGCAATCTAAGGATCGAATGCCTCTTTGGCTAGGTAGAAGTTGAACTGTAAGAAATTTTTTTTTTGGCAAGGTCTAACTCTAAAGCCGGTTAAGCTCTCTTTTGTAATTAAGTTACAATCCTCACCGAGGACAATACAATCAAATGATTCCCACTAACCGCATGCCAAATTTTTTAAAAAAGTATTTTAGCAGACCTAGAGGAAGAGAAGATAGCCAATCGAAGGTGGCATCTTTTAGCAGACCTAGAGGAAAGATATCTACAACAAAAATCAAAGTTGCATTGGTTGAAGATTGGAGATGGGAATAACTGATACTTTCATCTAGCAGCGAAAGCAAGAGAAGCAATCAACTCAATCAAAGAAATACAAAGAGCATATGGGACATTAATTAGCCGATAATCATGAGGAAATCAAAGAAGAAGCGGTGGATTTCTTTCGGGATTTGTTAACGCACTGACGCAATCGAAAATCACTAGGAATAGCAAGCGCTAAACCTAGAACGAAATCAAGTTCGCAAGCGACGAACTTGAAAGATAAAACTCTGGAATCCACCAGAAAAGAGAAAAGCTCTTTTGCTACACTCCAAAAGTGGTTTAAATATTAAAACAAAACCCTAAACTGAAAAGGAAAAACTCAAATAAACCAAAAAGGAAAATACAAAATAAAACCAAAATATTTTTAAAAAAATAAACGATTTGTCTCCTACATCAGTCTCCTCCACCTCCGAAGAACTCAACCTCGAGTTCTTTCTTTGGATAAAGAATCTCACATATCTTATCTCGCGTATAAGGCACATCCTTTGGAAATTCATTTGCACTCAACTCTTTAAAATCTTCTCGATGCTCTAGCATTACTCCTAGAATTGTGGTCTCCTCCTTTACAACACTCATCGATCCTTTAGTCACTACAAGGTTGAAATATTTAGTTTCCTTGAAGGACTCATTTGGCTCTTTCTCACTTTGAGTCATAACCAAGGCGTTTGGTTCCTTTCTTCTTGGATTCTTATCAAATTGCAAATCAGGAGTCATTGCAATCTTATGTACGCCCCATGTAAACATCATCACGTTATCTCGCCCTCGATATGTGATATCGTTATCATACTGCCAAGGCCGACCAAGTAAAACATGACAAACATCCATATCAAGAACATCACATAGTACCTCTTCTTTGTAGTGTTTTCCGATGGAGATGGCAACTCTGCATGTCGATGTTACTCAAACTTGGGAGCCCTTTCTTACCCAACCAAGGGCGTATGGCTTCCCATGTGGCTTTGTTGGTAGTTTAAAATAATCGACCAACTTTTGAGAAACCAAATTTTGTGCGCTACCATTATCCACAATCAAGTTACACACTTTGTCGTTTATAGAACAGTGTGTTCTAAACAAAATTATTTCGCTGCCCTTCTTCCTTAGATGAGAGTAAGATCCTTTGAAGTACAATATTGATCATCTCATTCGTCTCTTCAGCAAACTCAACCCCTGCATACTCATCATCCTCTTCATGTTCCTCCTCCTCTCCCTCCAAAAGAGCTACAGTCCTTCTACTCGGGCAAACATTCTATTTGTGTCCATGACCCTGACAACAAAAACACTTGTCGATAGATGGCCTTGCATAAGTATTACCCTGATTCTGGACCGGTGTTTTACTTTGTTGAGTATTACTACATCCACTGTTAGAACTACCAGCTTCTTTGTTCCCATGGGTCAAGTCTTTGTTTGTTGCAATCTCTTTCTCCTCGTTAGCTGCTTCAAACTTGTTATGAGGTTCATACCTCTTGAATGATGAGAACCCACGAGGGGACTTCTCAATTAACTCAGCCTTCAAGGCTAGACTAGAAGCCTCTTGCACGGTCCATACAGTTTGTAAACCCATCTTCTCTTGTATAGAACTCTTTAAACCACTGATGTACCTAGCTACTTTTTGATTTTCTGTCTCTCCTAGATCATTGCGCTCAGAGAAACGCAAGAACTCAGCCGTATACTTGATAGTTGGACTTTTTGCGGTCCTCACAATTACCCGTTGTGCACAATGCCTCAATCTAATGGCATGTCATTGCAGCACTTAGGGATCGAATCCACAGGGAAATAAGAACGACACACTAAGAATACATGACGCTATCTAATCTAAGCAAATATCTGGTTTTTGTTTTGATTAGAACAAATTGAAACATGCAGAAATTTAATAAATGACATGACACGATTTCAATTTCAATAAACGAAAAGCAAAATAATCAAAAGAACGTTTAATATCGATTTAGACAAACGAATTCTCGGGTAAAGTTAACGACTCGAGTGATCCTTATTTCTATTCAAGATGCTCGAGCATTCAACTAAATACTTCCTTAGGCCTTAGAACACATTAAAGGTTAATCCACGTCCATGGTGTTAACCCCTTTCTTAGTCATAAACCGTCATAAACGTCCGTTCGCGGTTCTATAACTAACAAGCAATGAACACAAGTCTAAATAGCCACAATCCACCTTAGACTACAACTTCCGTTGGCTAAGATATGAAAAGCACTCACTAAATTCGTTCAAGATTTTCATCAAACACCTTCCGGGTGATGAAACTCCCTAGGTTCTAGATCAACTAGATCAAGGTCAATCTAGCATTAAGAACACTCAATGAACAAGAAATTAAAGTAATTTAATTCTTAAACATCAAGAACAACCCAGAATCACCCTAATATACTTCACCCAAGAATCCTAAAAGAACTACTCACACATAACTAAATCACAAATATAAACCGTACAAAAGAAAGCCATAAGCAAGGTAAGAAGAAAAGTAGAAGAAAATTGAAGAAAACTTCACTAGATCTTCAAGAGATTTCCTATCTTCAATTCAAAACAAGGGTTTTCTCTCAAGAGATTTTAGTTCCCAGTCATAAAAGTTAGTCTTTCTGGTCCAAAAACCAATTATTATACAAGTCTGGCCGACAAAGGAGAAGAGATAGTGGGCCAAATAGTGAAAAACACGTTTTTGGAACTATTTTTGGAGGCTGGGTCGTATGTTTTTGACTTTTGAAACTTAATTCTCCATTTTATCGGTTGGTTTTATCGGTCATATGACCGATAAAACCGATTGCAGAAACGTCAATCCTTCGGCTTCCATCCTTCGTCTTTATCGGTCTGTTTTATCGGTCAAGTGGCCGATAAAACTCTTCACAGAAACCCGACAGAAACTCGACGTCCTCGGTTTGGTGATCTTCCTTTTTATCGGTTGGGTTTATCGGTCATGTGACCGATAAAACCTTCACAGGAACTTGACAGAAACTTGACGTCTTTGGCTTGGTGACCCTTCTTTTTATCGGGCCAGTTTATCGGCCAGGTGGCCGATAAAATCTTCACAGGAGGTTGCAATTCTTCTTGGCACGAGATAGGCATTCTATCGGTCCCTTTTATCGGCCAGGGGACCGATAAAACTGCTTCTTAGGGACACCTTCTTAGGGACACCTTCATCTTTTCCTCTTCTTTCTTGCCCCGTTGTCCTTCCATGACGGCTTTTTACATCCTACTTACTCCAGAAGTACCTGAAAACGACTCAAAATGGTATATACATGCAAATGCGCAACCTAAGACTCTAAAACACACTCCTAAGGCTAAATGAGACATTTATGAATGAATATGTTACAAAGAATGTATGAATGAGGATGAAACATACCAAAACAAGGAGTTTAAAGCATGTAAAGTTGACACATATCAACTCCCCCAGACTTGTCATTTGCTTGCCCTCAAGCAAACGAAGAAAAAGAAACCGAGAGAGATTTGAAAATGGGGACTCATATCCAAAAGAAAACATGTAAAAGCTTTGAACCCTATGTCCTTAGGTAAAAGTATCATAGTGCACAAATCGCTCCTACTCTAGCGAACTTCTCCATACTTATCGCTACTCGAATTTTCTACTCTAGAATCGAATCCAAAGCATCTTCTCGCAATCATGCATACCAAATCTTTAACATTCAATTAGTTCCTTTCAAGTGCGGTCTCACAATGGGAGTCAAAATCACAATCAATCGGCTTGGTGAAAAAAAAANGTAAAAACCTTTCCATCATGAACTTTTTCATTCGCCTCCAAGTTCTAACTGGCCCCTTTCTTTGTCTTTGCCTTTGAATAACAAGCTTATCCCACCAGACAGCAGCAGTACTCTTCAACCTGATTGCCACCATCTTGACTTGCTTGTTCTCAGGGACACCCATGACTTCAAAGAATCTATCAACGCTTATCTGCCAATCCAGAAAATCTTCTACTCCCATAGTTCCATAGAACAATGGAATATCAGCCTTGACACGATAATCATGATTATTCGGTCGATTTCTCTGGTCAATTTCTTCTTCCTCAGGATCTTCTTCTTCAGAACTTGAATTTGCAACGATAACAGCACGATTGTTTCCAGCCCTTGGAACAACCCTTATCAGTTCTTCTTCTGTGTTCCTTTGTTGATAATCTGAGTCGTTAGAGTCGTCATCTGATTGGTTAGCTGATTGGTTAAAGCAGTTAGGGCCGTGGTAATAGCCGCGGTAAAACCCTCAAGATCTGCTCTGGTCAATAGTTGATCTCCCATGGCTGATCAAACTTCAAAAGACACAGGAGAAAACCTGGCTCTGATACCACCTGACGCAGTCGGAAATCACTAGGAATAGCAAGCGCTAAACCTAGAACAAAATCAAGTTCGCAAGCGACGAACTTGAAAGATAAAACTCTGGAATCCACCAGAAAAGAGTATGGAATCCACCAGAAAATAGAAAAGCTCTCAACTTTGATTAATAATAATTATAAGATGTTCTTTGCTACACTCCAAAAATGGTTTAAATACTAAAACAAAACCCTAAACTGAAAAGGAAAAACTCAAATAAACCAAAAAGAAAAATACGAAATAAAACCAAAATATTTTTACAAAAATAAACGATTTGTATCCTACATCACGCACAAACCAGATAATCTGATTGAGGTAGGCAACGACCACCTGGCCGGACTTATGCAATATCAATGCAGCGAAACAGATGGAGATATGCTAAGTAGAGGGGTGACTGAAGATGAGGTGAAAGAAACTTTGTTTGCAGTGAGGGCAAACAAATCATCTGGCTCAGATGGTTATACGGTTGAATTCTTCAAGGCTGCGTGGCCAATTGTGGGGAAAGATTTCATGGTCGCAATTCTCTCTTTCTTTGAAAAAGGATTTCTAGCAAAGGGGATAAATTCAATGATCTCAGTTCTAATACCAAAGAAAGAGGAGTCAAAGGCAATGAGAGACTATAGACCAATAACCTGTTGAAACGTGCTATACAAAGTTATCTCAAAGATTCTTGCGAAAAGATTGAAAAAAATACTTCCAAACTTCATTGCTCCTAACCAGTTTGCTTTCGTAAAAGACCGCCAACTGATGGAAAACATCCTTCTGGCGTCAGAGTTGGTAAAAAACTACCATAAAGACACCATATCACCTAGATGTGCGGTAAAAATAGACATCGCAAAAGGCTTTGATTATGTTCAGTGGCCATTTCTATTAACGACTCTATAGGCGCTGAATCTTCCTGAGAAGTATATACACTGGATCAGATTGTGTGTAACAACACCATCGTTCTTGATTAAAGTCAATGGGGAACTTTCGGGATATTTTCATAGTAAAAGAGGTCTCAGACAAGGTTGTGCACTATCCCCCTATCTTTTTGTCATATGTTTGAATGTCCTTTCGAAAATGTTGGATAAGGGAGCGGTTGAAAGAAATTTTGGCTATCATCCTTATTATCAGAATTTGAAGCTCACCCATCTTTGTTTTAATGATGGCATAATGATTTTTTCGAACGGGAATAAGCGATCTATGGAGGGTATTCTGAAGATATTCAAGGAATACGCAGATATATCAGGCTTGAATATAAGTGTGGAAAAATCAACCGTGTTTATGGCAGGAATTGAGCCGGAGAAAAGGATAGAGATTCTTGAGCGGTTCTCTGTTGGGCATGGATCATTACCGGTTCGTTATCTAGGTCTTCCTCTACTCACCAAGAGAATGACAACTTCTGATTACACGCCGCTGTTGGAAAAAATTAGATCTCGGATAAGCGGTTGGACAGCGAGATACCTATCATTCGCAGAACGACTACAACTAATATCCTCCGGCATTCAAAGCCTCACAAACTTCTGGATGTCTGCATTTAGGCTACCAAAAGCATGCATCGATGAAATTGACAAGCTATGCTCTACTTTTCTATGGTCAAGTCCGGAATGAAATTCTAAAAGGCAAAGATATCTTGGAAAAATGTATGCAAACCAAAACGGGGAAGGAGGTTTGTGGATAAGATCTCTCGTCGAAGTGAATAAGGCAAGCTGCCTCAAATTTCTATGGTAATTATAAATTTAGGATCGTCTCTATGGGTTGATTGGGTGCAGATGTTCTTGATCCGAAAGAGGTGTCTCTGGTCGGTAAAGGAAACTACTTCTCTAGGCTCTTGGATGTGGAGAAAGTTGCTCAAATATAGAGAATTGGCAATCACTTTGACGAAAGTGGAGGTACACAATGGTTCTACTACTTCCTTTTGGTACAATAATTGGAGTCCTCTTGGTCCTCTACTCAAACATACCGGTTTAAGAGGATGTATAGATCTGGGAATTGCAATCAATGCAATAGTGGAGAAGGTGCTACTGTCTCATCGTAGTCGTTATCGAGTGGAAATTCTGAACCAAATGGAGGAGGTGATAAAAAAATTACAGCAACAAGGAAGATAAGAGAATGAAGATGTGTTTCTTTGGTGATGGAAAGGGGATAAATACAAACCTACTTTCAGCTCTAAAATGACATGAAAGCTATTGCGAACATCTGATCCAATAAAAGAGTGGTATAAGGGCATTTGGTTTCAATACGCTACGCCAAAATACTCTTTCTTATCTTGGATTGCCATTAACAACAGATTATCGACGGGTGATCGAATGATCAGTTGGAATATGGGAGCTACGGGTGCGTGTATCTTCTGCCAAGGCTGGGAAAGTAGAGATCACCTATTTTTTGAATGCTCCTTCTCGGCGGAGATTTGGACAGATGATAAAGGATAATTGTCTGTATCCAAATCAATTACCCAAACACTCCATCATTGTAGTATTTGGGGATCAATCCAAGGGAGGCACAAGAACAACACACTAAGAATGCAAGAAATCGCTTAAGCTAAACAAACCAAAGAGATTTGGGTTTTAATCTAGCAACCTAATGTAATTGAAAGCAAATAAACAAAAGACAAGCACTAAACGAGATTAACAATGATTAAAAGAGGATCATTGGGCAAGGCAATTGATTGGGGGAATCTTAAGCTAATCAATGATGTCCACATAATCACAAAAGAGCATTTCCTTAAGCGTAGAACACTAATCAAGATTAATCTAATCTCTTAGTACTAATCACTTCGCTAATTACCAAATCAAGATCAAATTCTCATTTGTGAAATAAGTAATTAGCAAGCATTAAACTCAAGTTCTATTAGCTAATAATCACCTTAGACAATCACTCTCATGAGCTAAGAATGAAAATCCTCTTATTTAATTCATTTGGGCATTTCATCAAACACCTTGTGTGCATGAAATGCCCTTAGCTCTAGATCAACTTTCTCAAGCTTAATCTAACATTAAAACCATCAAATAAGAGAGGAAACAATATAATTAAGCCATAGACATCAATAAATAAGAAAGAAACCCCCTAATCTACCAAGCTCAATGATCCAAGAAGGAACTACTCACTAATCTTCATGAACCCAACAAATTCCATGAGAAAGATGATGGATTCCATGATTAATGAATAGAAAGATGAAGGATTAGGAAGATTAAACTAAAACTTGCAATTAAATTCAAGATCAATCATACAAAATCATCCAAATCCTCTAAGAAACCAAAGACCACGTTTTTGTGCCAAGAGAAAGAGAGAAAATAAAGCTTCGCCCTTGAAAATAAGGTTTTTGGACTATTTAAAGGAAGGTGGGCGAACCGGGTCAACCCGGGACAAACCGGGTCAACCCGGGACAAACCGGGTATTGACCCAGTTGAAACTGGTTTTTGCTGATTTTGGAGATCTGTACCGACCAGTCCTGGGTCGGTACAGTTGGGCGGCACTACTCCCTGCGCATAGCTCATTTGGACGCCAGACAGACACGTCCCCGCTAAATCGGATGTATCTTTCGAACCACCGCTCCGAATGACTTCAAACTACTTCCAGAAGACAGATAACTCAATTATCTACAACTTCTATGAAGACGGCCGAAGCTAATTCCGAACGTAAGTTGTCCATTTGGCGTGATCTTTAGGTGACTTTGGCTAGCTTCGTTGAGGAAAGATTGGGTTTTGTACCGGTCGGTTCTGGGTCGGTATGGGGAGTGATCTGGGTCGGTATTACTCTCTGCCTCAGTACCGAGCAAGCTGTACCGCTTCAGAACAGGTCGGTACTGGGCTTGCTTGTGCCGATCCAATGCTCCTCCGCGTTGGTCTCGCGGCCAGACGGATATACCTTTGGTAAAATCGCAATATCTCCTGGAATACATGTCCGAATGACCTCAAACCACCTCCAATAGACAGATAACTCATCTGGCTACATCTTTGATGAAGATTATTGACGCTGAATCTGACCGTAACCTCTTCGTTCTGCCGGATCTTTAAGACACTTCGGCTGGCTTCATGGGGATGGATTTGGGAGTGGATTTGTACCGACCAAGTGTACCGAGCTAGGACAGGTCGGTACTAATATTTGCCTTTATACCGACCAGTTAGTACCGGTCTAGAACAGGTCGGTACTAATCTTTCTTGTGTTGATCCAATGCTGGTCGGCATTGTCTTGCGGCCTGTAAGACATGCCCTGAGTAAATTCGCCGTATCTCCTGGAATACGCTTCCGAATGACCTGATTCCAACTCCTGTGGCAAGCTAAATCATCTGGCTACACCTTTCATGAAGATCATTGAGGCTGAATCGGACTGTAACCTCTTCGTTCTGCCGGATCTTTAAGACACTTCGGCTGGCTTCATGGGGATGGATTTGGGAGTGGATTAGTACCGACCAAGTGTACCGAGCTAGGACAGGTCGGTACTAATCTTTGCCTTTGTACCGATCAGTTAGTACCGGTCCAGAACAGGTCGGTACTAATCTTTCTTGTGTCGATCCAATGCTGGTCGGCGTTGGTCTCGCGGCCAGACGGATACACCTTCGGTAAACTCGCGATATCTCTTGAACCGCTTATCCAAATTCCCTCATTTCAACTGCTCTGGCAAGCTAACTCATTCCCCGACAACTTCTATGAAGACCGTCGAGGCTGAATCGGACTGGATCCACTTCGTTCTGCCGATACAAATGGGTTGGTCTG
>PKMM01004175.1:193559-250048 GCA_002933915.1 Eutrema heterophyllum | reverse complement strand
GCTTTTTGCTTTGTTATTTTTCTTTGGAATCTGGTTGCTTTGGTTTCAGAAAATTCCTACTCTTTTTCCAGAGCTCAGTTCAAACATCGGTGATTCCAGCGCTGGCGGATCCGCATCGAAATTACCCCCCCATCTGTTCGCACCTGGATGTTATCCTATAGGAGCGCGGTTAAACATCTACTCAAAGACCCATTTACTCAGCGTGATTGCATCGTCGTTGGAAGGGATGAATGCACTGGACGTTATCGTTTCGTCTTAGTTTGGCAGATTGTTTAGGTTACTCGTGGCTAGATGCGCTAACTCGGCCAAACTTATCCACTCTCTTCTCTTCATCGTCCCCAATTCCATCTGCATCATCTTCGCAACTATCTTCATTCTTGTCACAGTTATTCACATTACACGATTTTCCGTTTTGGCCCGCACCCATCGTATTCCCAATGAGTTCTCGTCGAAAACAATCTTCAAATCGATCAAAGTTACCAGCTCAGCTTGTTATTGGAGTTCACCGGTCTTCTCGGACCCCAACATCGCATGCGTACTCGGCTCAATCAATATGTGAATGTTAGAAATTCGATTATATACCTTTAGGACTTGCCTTTTAGGGTTCTTGAAATTTTATTTTTCAAATATCAACATTTTCCATTTCTTGATTTTTCGATTTCAACAGTTCTTAGTTCTCGATTTTCCGATTTCCACAGTTCCCAGCTTTCGTTTTTCCGATGTCCACTCCCTTTTCCCAGTTCTCAGTTTCGATTTTGCGTGTTCCTTATGCTTTGAACAATGGTTGCTTTTTGCTTTGTTATTTTTCTTTGGAATCTGGTTGCTTTGGCTTCAGAAAATTCCTACTCTTTTTTCAGAGCTCAGTTCAAACAGCGGTGATTCCAGCGCTGGCGGATCCGCATCGAAATTACCCTCCCATCTGTTCGCACCTGGATGTTATCCTATAGGGGCGCGGTTAAACATCTACTCAAAGACCCATTTACTCAACGTGATTGCATCGTCGTTGGAAGGGATGAATGCACTAGATGTTATCGTTTCGTCTTAGTTTGGCAGATTGTTTAGGTTACTCGTGGCTAGATGCGCTAACTCCGCCAAACTTATCCACTCTCTTCTCTTCATCGTCCCCAATTCCATCTGCATCATCTTCGCAACTATCTTCTTCATTCTTGTCACAGTTATTCACATTACACGATTTTCCGTTTCGACCCGCACCCATCGTATTCCCAATGAGTTCTCGTCGAAAACAATCTTCAAATCGATCAAAGTTACCAGCTTAGCTTGTTATTGGAGTTCACCGGTCTTCTCGGACCCCAACATCGCATGCGTACTCGGCTCAATCAATATGTGAATGTTAGAAATTCGATTATATACCTTTAGGACTTGCCTTTTAGGGTTCTTGAAATTTTATTTTTCAAATATCAACAGTTCCCATTTCTTGATTTTTCGATTTCAACAGTTCTTAGTTCTCGATTTTTTGATTTCCACAGTTCCCAGCTTTCGTTTTTCCGATTTCCACTCCCTTTTCCCTGTTCTTAGTTTCGATTTTGCTTGTTCCTTATGCTTTGAACAATGGTTGCTTTTTGCTTTGTTATTTTTCTTTGGAATCTGGTTGCTTTGGTTTCAGAAAATTCCTACTCTTTTTTCAGAGCTCAGTTCAAACAGCGGTGATTCCAGCGCTGGCGGATCCGCATCAAAATTACCCTCCCATCTGTTCGCACCTGGATGTTATCCTATAGGGGCATGGTTAAACATCTACTCAAAGACCCATTTACTCAGCGTGATTGCATCGTCGTTGGAAGGGATGAATGCACTGGACGTTATCGTTTCGTCTTAGTTTGGCAGATTGTTTAGGTTACCCGTGGCTAGATGCGCTAACTCCGCCAAACTTATTCACTCTCTTCTCTGCCGTGCCCTTGTAACAAACAAGAAGCATGAGTTGTGGTTTGTGTTTGGCGGCAAGCCAATGCGTTTCTCCCTTCGCGAGTTTCACATTATCACTGGTCTCAGTTGCTACCAAATTCCATCGGAAGATGAGATAGAAGAACACATGAAAAGGGAGTCTATATCTATGTGGAATAAACTATTTGGAGCAGATGTTCTAGACATTGACGTGCTTAAAGTGGTGACAATGTTGCAAGATCCATACATAGCTGAGTGGAAGAAGCTGCCCCTTGCGTTGATAGTTATCGTAGATGGCATTTTCGTCTGTCCGGATAAAAACGTTAAAGTCACCCCTGAGTACGTCGAAATGCTGACTGACATATATTTCTTCCTGAACTATCCTTGGGGCAGAGAATCTTTTTTGAAACCATTCGCTCGATTAGGCCCTCCAACTTCTTCTTCCGAAAACCCAATTGTAGATCCCATAGAAGAGCTCAGGTTTAGACTCAAGCAGCAGAGTTTGGCATGGTATGGATTTCCTCTCCCCCTTCAACTTCTAGCATTTGAGTCAATTCCGCTGTTGTTGTCCAAGATTCCAGCTCCAGACGATATGATAGATTTCTTCCAGTATGATGGTGGGAGACTAGGAAATACAATTAGTTGGGAAGATGATGTTAATTTTACGAGTAATATTGATTTTAGTTGGGAAGATGATGTTGAAGATGAGAAGGTTGTTTATTTAGAGAAGCTTATTGCCGATGGATATGATTTCAAATCATCTGACTTCACCGGTGGTGATGCATCGATACCTACTTTAGTCATTCAATCAAAGCATCAAATCTTAAAGGAAGAAATACCTGTAAAGAAGGAAGCAGTGTTAAAGAAAGGTCGTCAGCCTAAAAGGTCATGCAGGCAACCTGCAAAGAAGGAGCCAGCAAGAAAATCATGTCGCCAAAAACTGGCCTCAGAGCCAATACATTTGGAACATGAAGAGAATTGCACCTCAGAGGATGGTGTACGTTTCCCCATCCTCAATGAAATCAAGTCATTAATCGACGATGCGATTAATAATCTGAAAAAGACATTTTCAGCAAGATTGACACCTTGAATGGTGTACATAATGCGTCTTGGAGAGTTGAGGAAGGAGACAGTGGGCCTCCAAGATATAAAGAAGAAGTGAATATCCTCCCCACAGAAAAAGAAAAAGGCAGTCCCCTTCCCAGGGATAAAGAAGAAGGCAATGTTTCTCCCATATATAAGGAAGAAGAGGATCCCCAGTCTGGGAAACAAAATCTATCGAGGTCTCTGATGTTAACCTCAAGTGTTGAAGGAGGCAGTAAGGTTGAGTTACAGAAAAAGAGAAAGCGTGATGATGATGCTGCATTGGATGGTGCATTTAATCATTCAAATTGTGGCGGTACAAATAGTCGCATCAATGATGGATGGGACGATTACTCTGGTGTTCGCGATGTTGTCAAAGAATTAAGCAGTTCCGATGTAAGTATAATTCAACTATCAAATTATCATCTCAGATTCATTTTTTGCAATATGAGTTAAATGACTGTTTCCTTTAACAGCTTCATGTCGCTGTTGAATTGCCCTATGTTACCAAATTTTGTCAAACCCCTATACTTGATGGGCCACTTTTGGTAAGTATTTAACAATGTACACTGAATATTCAGAATACGGCGTATCACGCCGTTACACCAAAAATGACTTTAAAACAAAAGAGTATGCACGGGTTTTTTTTATAATTTTTTACCTTACAGGTTTTTGACCCACAGACAGCCATTGTCCCCCATTCAATGGTAAAGCCAATATCATCGATCAGCTGATATCACTGTATTTTACCACTTCAAGTCTCATATTTTCTTTCGTTTTCCTTGTGTTTCGTATAGTTTCTATTACGTATATATTGCATTTAGGTCCAAATCGAGTCACATTGCATTTAGGATGTCCTAGGTCGTTTTTGTGTTCTTTTTGGCTTGCTGGAGCCTTTCTCAGGTGTTCGGGACTGATTTGGATGAGCGTGGACGAAAGGAGACGATCCAAGTTCAAGGAGGAACCGCAAAGATCGAAGGAAGAACAAAAGGACCGGAATTTACACATGCGATCGGTTACTAACCGATCGATAAAAGCGATCCCACGACAAATATCAAGCTCGATCGGTTATAATCAGATGGCAAAAGTCGATGACAGAAAAAATACACAGGCGATCGGTTATAACCGATCGCCATAACCGATCAAGAGTGTCTGGCGGATTTTTAGCTTGACTTTGGGGTCCAACCTTTTTGTAATATATTCTACAATTATTGTGCTTTCTTAAAAGGAGGACACTGACGAAAAATATCATCACTCTGCTTCTTTTCACTGTTCTAGAACTGCTTCCTTCTCCTCTCTTGTTTTTGTATGAAAGATTCAAGATCCACACCATCTTAGTGAAGATTTTCTTACTTTTCTTCCATAAATCTTCTTATTTTTGCTATGTCTTGCTTTTGTTCGGTTTTGTTTTGTGTTTTAACTATGTGTGAGTAGTTTTATTATGGACTGTGGGAATGGTTGATTTAGAGGGATATATGATAATCTCTTGATGTTTAGGACAAGATTACAAAAGTTTTCATGTTTAGAAGTGATCTTAAGGCTAGGATTGAAGTAGCTACTCAATCTCTAGATCATGGTTAGTTTGCCCTTGGAAGAGGTTTAGTAGGCTGTCTAGAAGACTTCTAACATGTTCTTGACACTTAGCAAGGTGGAAATCGTGACTAAGGTTCATTTATGCTAAAAAGGGCTTTCGTTTCATGCTTATCGATAATTTGGTTGCAATCGGAAGATTAACTAATTCAAGTTATTAATAAAGGGTTTAGCATCACGGAAGTGAGTTCAGCTATTAGTTTGTGTCCCTTGCCATAGAACAAGCTCATTGAGTAACTAGAAACTTTATAAGAGAATCATCGAATACTCGAAATCGCATACCATATCCTACGGCCTATATTCTGTCTTCTTGAGTAAACCGAGTTTATTGTCTTGCCTTCTTTGAACTTGTGTCTTTAAAACTAGCTTTGCTTTGATCATTTTAAGTGTCATGTACTTTTCTCATTCTATGTTTCTCTATTTTACTTTTAGTTTTATCGTAATTAGTTCCTTATACAAATACCCAAAAACGTTTAGCTTAGCTTAAGTAGTTTCTTGTATTCTTATTGTGCTGTTCTTTCTCTCTGTGGATTCGATCCCTAAGTACTAAAACAACATACCATTATGATTGCGGTAGTGTTCACATTAGAGTAATTGATGTGGTAAAACACAAATATCAATTTGGCGCCGTTGCCGTGGAGATAGCAATAGCCATTAGGATTTGGATTCTATCTAAGTCTAAGTATTTTTCTTTACTTTGTTACTAAACTACTCTGTTTTGTTTGCTTTGTTTTTGAAGGTGCATGCACACAAGAAGTAAAGGGCAAGAGAACTTGCAACCACTTGTGCTAGATATTCGAAGGCACGAAAGAGATAATCAAAGAGCAACCAGAGAACGTGCTGAGCACGTGAGGCGTTTAGGCATGGACGCTCAGCAAAATTATCCTCCTCACCTAGGAGAGAACCAACCGCCACCACTACTAGACGAAGTCCAAGGAGTGGGCTTAGACCCGAGGCAGCTAATCCACCCTCCTAGACAGCCACAAAGGATTGGTACCTTCGATGAACCCACTACACAAGGGGTTCTAACTAGGATAAGGCCACCACCATTTGCGAACAACAACTTCGAGATCAAGTCTAGCCTCATAAACATGGTGCAAAACTCGAGGTTCTTGGGCATGCTGTTAGAAAACCCGATCGAGCACATTGATCAATTCGACCGTCTTAGTGGGATGGTGAAGATAAATGGGGTCTCGGAGGATGTTGTTAAGTTGACCCTCTTCCCATTCTCTTTAGGAGACAAGGCTGCTCAGTGGGAGAAGAGTGTGGTTACCGCAACCATACCGACTTGGGAGGAGTGCAAGAAGCAATTCTTTGCGAAATTTTTCTCGAGACAAAAGACGGCGAAATTGAGAAACAATATCACTAGCTTCAAGCAAGGAAGCGACGAGTCATTCTATGAGGCATGGGAAAGGCTGAAGGGGTACACAAGGGCCTGTTCTCACCACGGAGTATCCAAAGAAGCACTTTTGGGGATCCTACACCGAGGAGTTCTTGAGAAATACCAACTGGCCTTGAACACGGCGAGCAACGGAAGTTTTGCTAGCCAAGACGTTATCAATGGGGAAATTCTAGTTGAGAATTTGGCGCAAAGTGACCAAGGCTACGGTGGTGATTATGACCGAACGGTGAGAGGTGCAAAGTATGACGATCAAAGGTTCAAAGACTTGAGTGATAGGTTGGACAAGGTTCTACTTGCGAACCAAAGATCGGTTAACTATGTGGGAGAGTATGGAGGCCAGCGAGGGTACCAAGATGTAGTACAAGAGGAGAATGAAAAACTTCAATACGAAGTGAATTACATTGGTAACCAAGGAGGGTACCAAGGGAACCGAGGAGGGTTCAATCAAAATTATCGGAATCATCCCAACTTGTCTTATAGAAGCAACAACGTGGAGAACCCCCAAGACCAGACCTACCCTCCACAGAACAAGCAAGGATTCCAACCCAAAACATTCAACCAAGGAGGCTTCAAATCTAACCAACGCGGATTTCAAGGAAACCAAGGAAATTTTCAAACAAATCAACCAAACCAAAGGAACTACAACTCAAACTACCAGCAGGGCTATCAACCGAGGCCAAGCAACTTCCCAAACCAAGGGAACTCACCAAACAAGGACGCACAAGGTGATGTGCAAAGTATGCTCCAACAAATTTTGGAAGGGCAAGCAAAGGGGCAAGTTGAACTTACCAAAAATATGGTAGATATCAACAACAAGGTCGACGGTGTATACATAGACCTGAATGCCAAATTTGAGCACCTGTCAAAACATGTTAAGGGCTTGGACAACCAGATTGCTCAAGTTGCCTCGACATCGAAGGTACCGAGCGGGGTATTGCCCGGGAAACCCGAAATCAATCCAAAAGAGTATTGCCAAGCGATCACATTAAGGAGTGGAACTGAGCTACCAACGAGGGAGCAAGTCGTGGTAGAGGTTGAGGAACCAAGTCAAGACGGATTTGAAGAAGTTGGTGAAGATTTGAAGGAACAGAGCCCTGAATCGGTTACGCCGAGCGGTTACAAACCGATCAAGATTACAGAGATCGATCTGACCGATCGGTCATCAGAATGCGATCGATTACGAGAAGAAAACGGCCAGTCCAGATCGGTTACTCCGATCGGTTACAAACCGATCACCAACTCAAGATCGGTTAAAACCCATAGCCCTCGTATGGCAACCAATACATTCCCGTCCTCTTATGGCAACCAATACATTCTTGTAGCGGTTGACTATGTATCGAAATGGGTGGAAGCCATAGCGAGTCCAACAAATGATGCTAAGGTCGTGGTGAAGCTGTTTAAGAGCATCATATTTCCAAGGTTCGGAGTCCCACGTGTGGTCATAAGCGATGGAGGAAGCCACTTCATCAACAAAGTATTCGAGGGGCTTTTGAAGAGACATGACGTTAAGCATAAGGTAGCTACACCTTATCATCCCCAAACATCTGGCCAAGTTGAGGTATCAAACCGTCAAATTAAGGCAATTCTGGAGAAAACGGTGGGAAAAACGAAGAAAGATTGGTCCACCAAGCTAGACGACGCTCTATGGGCATATCGAACGGCTTACAAAACTCCGATTGGAACAACTCCGTTCAACTTGCTTTACTGGAAATCCTGCCACCTTCCGATGGAAATGGAATACAAGGCGTTGTGGGCAACCAAACTACTCAACTTCGACATCAAAACTGCCTCCGAGAAGCGTTTGGTACAATTGGAGGTGCTTGAAGAAGCCCGACAAAGAGCTTATGAGAGCTCGGGGATGTACAAAGAAAGGACGAAAGCCTTCCACGACAAAAAGATCCTTAAGCGAGAATTCAAAACCGGGGACCAAGTCCTGCTGTTCAACTCAAGGTTGAGGTTGTTTCCCGGGAAATTGAAATCGAGATGGTCGGGACCGTTTACGATCAAAAAAGTCCACCCCTACGGAACGATAGTGCTTTGGAACAAGTCCGGGGGAGATTTCACGGTGAACGGTCAGCGTTGCAAGCCGTACTTGGCAAATGTCACGATCGAGGAACAAGCCACTCTTCCTCTTTCCGACCCCCAAAACGCATGAGGCGCCAACAAAGTCAAGCTTAACGACTTAAAACAAGCGCACTTGGGAGGCAATCCCATGTTATCCTTTGTCAATATGTTTATATGTGTGACTTAATTTTGATTTTATCTTTGTTTTTGTGTGTTTTCAGTGTTACAAAACGTCGGGATTCGCAGGAGAATGTCCGGGATCAAAGCAGAAAGATCACAAAACCGGACAAGCTGGAGCTGTTACAGCGATCGGTTATAACCGATCCAAATCTAAGGTGATCGGTTTTGCCGATTGGTCATAAATATGCGACCTGTTATGAAGAAAAAACCGTCTCCAACAATCGGTTTTGTCATCGAACGGTTACCGGATCGGTTATAACCGATCGCGAGCCCAGGTAAGTGTTTTTCTCCTTCTTCTCTCGCGACTTTCTCTCTNNGCCCCCCCCCCCCCCCCCCCCTCACTTATCACTTTCGCGATAAAAAAAAAAAAAAAAAGAGAGAACTCTCTCAAATCTTCACCGATTTCATTCCCTTTTCGAGTACAATCCCACTCCCTATCAATTTCGACTAACCCACTTCATCAACAACAAGGTATACTCTTCATTTACACCCTTTTTCATGAAAAACAAGGTTTGTTCCAATTTTGAGAAATCATGAGATTGCTTGATTTATGGTCGAAAATTGCTTGATTATGGTTGGGTTAGGGTCGATTAGGCTAGGAGTAGTGGAATCATGAACCAATTTCGAGTCTTTATGGTGGGATTCAAAGTGTAAACCCTAGGTGTTCTTGATGTGAATAGTATCGATTTCCGGGAACGAGATTTATAAAATTTAATATTTGCAGGGATTTTGATTTGGGGATTTATTTAGACTCCATTGATAATTACAAAAACCTAGAATAACCTTGAACTCACAATTTGGGAAAATTTGCATTATTTGTGAAATTGTGAAAATTGGTGATTTCTAGAAATTTTTGTGAGTCCCAATCTCGATTCTTGGTACGATAGATTGTTTGCTTGATTGTAATTTGCCGTGTTCTTAATCTCTGAATGTATTTTGTAGGAAATGGCGACTAAAGCAAGAAAATCAATGAGCAGAAGAACGAAGGAAACAAGTGCTAGCAACTCAAGGGAACGACAAGCTGTCGTATGGACGGAAACGGAGAAGAAAGCGCTCAAGGGATTTCAGAGGTTCAAGATGAACTCGACGCGGTTTCCGGATCAAGAGTTGTTAGAGACTATGGGTCTATTGGAAGACGTAGGCACGTTCTTAGACTCGATCGGCATGGGCGTCTTGACGAGAATGGACGCGCCGACATTTGAGGTTCCGGTCCGGCACTTATTGGCAACCGTAACGGTTGAATACAAGGACCCTAAGGAGAAAAAGGCGCAAGACGGGACACTTAGGTTCAAGGTGGATAACAAAAAATATGCGTTATCCATCTTTGATGTGTGTGATGCATATGGATTCGCCAAGAAAACGCAAATCCGATTCCCGGTACTGCATGCTGGGAATACGGTGTGGAATACCGTTGCGGAGGGGCATTACTCAAGTCACAGCGCGAAGGTGACATGTGTGCGGAACCCGGTTATCCGATACGTCTGCAAGCTGTTTGCAAACACCTTTTATGCGAGACAAGGGACCGGAGCGGTTCTACTAGAGGAGTTGTGCTTGATCCACCAAGGGATCAAGGGGATGTTGAGGCATAGCGACGGAGAAGCCGTCGATGACGAGTTGGGTGACAATGTGAACTACGGGAGTCTCCTAGCGGCACGACACGTAAGTTTCAGGAGCTGGTCTAAGAGAGCGACGAACCCACATTTATGGCTAGGAGGGTTCCTTACACCGTTCCTCGCAAAGGCGGGAGTCGACTTACGTCGCTACTCACCGAACCGAGACCGCAACTACCTCGACCGGAACTACCTCATCAAGAACTGGTTCTTAAAGGGAGGAAGTGACAACGTGTACAAGTTGTACGATGCAACCAAGAAGACGCGAACCTTCAAGCTTCCCAACACCGAGCGGACTACCCTATTGGGGTTGGAGAACGTTGCATTCAGGTTAAGAGAGGGCGAGTACCTCGATGCCATCGTCCAGGACGAGGACGAGCAGCAACAACCCGCCGAAGAAGAAGACAATCCAGTTGACGATGAGACGGGCGACGATCTATACGGCGACATCAACGACATACTTCCCGAGATCGACTTCACCCCGAAGACCAAGAGGGAGAAGACTGTCCACAAAGCCTACAAGATGCAAATGCAGATCAACAAGGTGCAGCGGAAGATCAACGAGGCGCACAAGAAGCTATTCGCCAAGCTCTTCCGCAAGGTCAAGAAGCTCCAACCGCCCAACTACGTTTCCTCGGACGATGAAGACGACAAGGAGACGGATGATGACCCTTCTCATCACGCCGAGGACCATGAGGCAGGCCCGAGCACATCCACCTGAAGAGAAAACAAGACAGAACAAAAACTTAGTGAGTTATCCAACTTTTGAACATTTTTTCTTCTTTTCTCTTTTGCGTTTTTATTTTTATATGTACTTTTGTTATCTCTCGAGCTTGTGATACACCGAGACGGTGTAAATCAAGTCCTGGGGAGAATACTAATCTGAGTTTTATTTGTTTTTGAGTTTTTTTTACTTATTTTCATTTTTCACATTTGCATTAAAAAAAAAAAAAAAAAAAAAAAAAAAAAAAANTCATGTTTATAATTTAGGATTTTATTTTTCACTCTTCATTTTTAATAGGATTGAGTCTAGAAACTTGTAGCATTGCACTCATTTGCATAGGGGACAATGATTAAACACATGAACTTTAAAAACATTGCCCTTGATAAACATGTTATGATGCATAAACCGCTTTGAAAAATTGGAAAATCCATGCTTTGATCTCTTGGCTTGCTTGTCTTTGGTTAGGATGAAGCTTGCTGTGATTTGATTCCAACTTTATTTACTTGAACCTAACTTGAACATTAATTGTCTCGTCTAAAGGTTCGAAATGCATTCTCATGGTCTTAAATTATATACTCGAATTTTCTTATCCGCTTTGCCACTCTTGTGCTAATTCGAGTAGCTATCCTCATTTTTAGGATAGTTCCCCACCTCATCACCTAAGCCAATTGTTTCAAACCCTTGTTATTTGTGAGTGAGGCCTTTTTCTTGAAAATGCATACAATTGAAAAATCTTGTAAGAGAAAGGAACGACAAGGCTTATCTTCCTTAGATAAATGACTCGGGAACTGGGAAATAGAATGGTTAGGATAAGCCGGATTGAATGGTGAGTGAAGTGAGGAAGAGGGTGAGAGAAAATCGGTTCAAGGCTAAAGAAAGAGTCTAAGGTGTAAAAAGAAAGTAGAAAAGAAAGCGAGAAACTCTAGGAAAATACCGTGTATTCAAAGTTGTCTAAACTCTCATTTAATAATAAAAATAAAATAAAAAATGAAGAAAAAGGAAGAATAAGGGTTTAGACTAAGAAGAGAAATTCCCCTAGAGTGTTAACAAAATAAAAAGAAACAAGGTTTTGAACAATGAGTATATCTAGCCAAAAGGGCTATGGGTTTTATTTACGGGATGAGTGATTGTGAGGCAATGAGCTTAAGACGAGAGATTAGAAAGCTAGGATAGGATGGAAGATAATCTTTGATACATCTTTGTTCTATTCCTTCCTTGCTTTTTCGAATTGCCATGCATTACGTTTTTGTGAGAGTATGTCGCCCGGAAAATTTGAACCTCCTCATGCATTATGCTTTCAATGCCTTTATCACCAAAGCCGATTGAGAATGTGTTAGATTCTCTTATGTGAGACCGCACTTGAAAAGATTTAAATGAATGTTAAAGAGTTGGTTGATAAGAATGCTCGTAAATTCTGAAATCTTAGGAATTTGAGTAAAAGATTCGAGTTGCGATAGGCATGGAGAAGTTCGTAAGAGTAGAAGCGATTTTTGCGTTATGACAAGTTTACCTAAGGACCTTGAGTTGAAAGTTTTGTGTGTTTCCTTTTGGATATGAGTCCCCGTCTTCAAACTTCTCTTCTTGGCTTACTTTGCTTTATTCGCTTGAGGACAAGCAAAAGGCAAGTCCGGGGGAGTTGATATCACTGTATTTTACCACTTCAAGTCTCATATTTTCTTTCGTTTTCCTTGTGTTTCGTATAGTTTCTATTACGTATATATTGCATTTAGGTCCAAATCGAGTCACATTGCATTTAGGATGTCCTAGGTCGTTTTTGTGTTCTTTTTGGCTTGCTGGAGCCTTTCTCAGGTGTTCAGGACTGAATTGGATGAGCGTGGACGAAAGGAGACGATCCAAGTTCGAGGAGGAACCGCAAAGATCGAAGGAAGAACAAGAGGACCAGAATTTACACGTGCGATCGGTTACTAACCGATCGATAAAAGCGATCCTACGACAAATATCAAGCTCGATCGGTTATAAATAGATGGCAAAAGTCGATGGCAGAAAAAATACACAGGCGATCGGTTATAACCGATCGCCATAACCGATCAAGAGTGTCTGGCGGATTTTTAGCTTGACTTTGGGGTCCAACCTTTTTGTAATATATTCTACAATTATTGTGCTTTCTTAAAAGGAGGACACTGACGAAAAATATCATCACTCTGCTTCTTTTCACTGTTCTAGAACTGCTTCCTTCTCTCTCTTGTTTTTGTATGAAATATTCAAGATCCACACCATCTTAGTGAAGATTTTCTTACTTTTCTTCCATCAATCTTCTTATTTTTGCTATGTCTTCCTTTTGTTCGGTTTTGTTTTGTGTTTTAACTATGTGTGAGTAGTTTTATTATGGACTGTGGGAATGGTTGATTTAGAGGGATAGATGATAATCTCTTGATGTTTAGGACAAGATTACAAAAGTTCTCATGTTTAGAAGTGATCTTAAGGCTAGGATTGAAGTAGCTACTCAATATCTAGATCATGGTTAGTTTGCCCTTGGAAGAGGTTTAGTAGGCTGTCTAGAAGACTTCTAACATGTTCTTGACACTTAGCAAGGTGGAAATCGTGACTAAGGTTCATTTATTGGCTAAAAAGGGCTTTCGTTTCATGCTTATCAATAATTTGGTTGCAATCGGAAGATTAGCTAATTCGAGTTATTAATAAAGGGTTTAGCATCACGGAAGTGAGTTAAGCTATTAGTTTGTGTCCCTTGCCATAGAACAAGCTCATTGAGTAACTAGAAACTTCATAAGAGAATCATCGAATACTCGAAATCGCATACCATATCCTACGGTCTATATTCTGTCTTCTTGAGTAAACCGAGTTTATTGTCTTGCCTTCTTTGAACTTGTGTCTTTAAAACTAGCTTTGCTTTGATCATTTTAAGTGTCCTGTACTTTTCTCATTCTATGTTTCTTTATTTTACTTTTAGTTTTATCGTAATTAGTTCCTTATACAAATACCCAAAAACGTTTAGCTTAGCTTAAGTAGTTTCTTGTATTCTTATTGTGCTGTTCTTTCTCTACGTGGATTCGATCCCTAAGTACTAAAACAACATACCGTTATAATTGCGGTAGTGTGCACATTAGGGTAATTGATGTGGTAAAACACAAATATCATCAGCCCATTGAGCCCTCACACACCTCACATCGCAGCTCAGCCTTACTTAAAACGTGTCCCCTAACGATCAGAATTGCTTAATGGTCAGTACATCATCGACCCCAGTGTCAAAGCCTTATTCGCAAGCCGGGAAAAAAAACAGCCGTATGCCCCAATTCTTCCATTTGATAAGGATGAGTTTAAGATATTTTCCGACGCTCTATCAAAAGACCAAGACCAGTGAGTATTTTTATTTTTTTTGCCTATGCTCTATCGAAACGTTACAAAATCCTGTGGTATTGGTTTTATCCGTACGTATTATTATTATTGCTCCACACGCAGAGAATATACCATCGTCACTGGTCACACGGTCAACAACAAGTTCTTTCTCAACATTGCCCGAAGCAAAGAATGGTTGTCCACCGATGTACGTGCTTCACCTTTTTAAATTATTTAGTTTCAACCGTTTATCTGCAATTTGATAACTTATGTCATTCTCACATCACCTCGGTTCTTCATTTCAGCATATGCAGGTCATAATATCTATGCTTTGGAGGCGTAGAGGTGAGACATATCTGAAAGACAGGGCCGCATTTATTAATCATTGGTTCACCTCCCTTCTCATCTCAAAGCACCCTCTCTTTAAAGCGGCTACGGATCAGGCAAATTTCTTATGTGATCAGAAAGTCTTATGTGATCGGGAAGTCAACTAGCAAATCCCTGAAGTCAGAGTTCTTGATAAATGTTGACATGGTGTACACCCCCAATGAACTGGGCAAACTCCCATTGGGTGGGTTTGGTGATCAACTTGAGGGTTGGCTCGGTAGAGGTATTGGATTCATACACAGTTCATAAGAATGACAAACAATGCGCCGCACTCATGGCACCTGTGGTAGAGTGCATTCCCTGGCTATTGAAAAGCTTCTTGCCGGTGAAAACTGCTTCAAAAATCCTGACCACACCGTACACCTGGTTCCGAACCGAAGGACTATACCAGAATGAGAGGACATGCGACTGTGGACCGGTAGCCGCCAAGTTTCTGGAGATGCACGCAAGTGGATATGGTCTAGAAGAGATGTCTGAAATAACAGACAGAGATGTTGATCAGTTCCGCAAACAATATGCTATGGACTGTTTCGAAGAATTCGCAGCAACTGCAACCAAGTGAATTATGATAAACCCCTAGCCAGAGATTTTTTCTGTCTAATTTAAACTTTATCTATGATGTTCTGTTTAATCCCCTAGACTACTTCTACTTTACTGTCTTACTGTTTTTGTTCAATTAAGAAAAGATGTTTACTTCATAGTTAATGCTCTATTATGGGTTTATCTAAATGTTTGATGTATTACAAATGGTTGTTATAAAGTTATTCGTGTAATGAAGTTAGGGGTTTTATGGTTTTATGAATTTATGTTTTCAAATTGTTGTTATACAGTTTTTTGGTGAATAAATTTGAAAAAACCTGGTGTACAGACTATATGTGTACATTTTTCGAAGTGTTCCCCTTGTGGAACCCGACGTTTCACTTTCCTGTTTTTTTAGGTGTACAGACTATATATGTGTTCAATCTTGTGCATCTACACTTGTACACCTAGTCTTGTACTCCTAAACATGTACGGTTAATTGTGTACACCTAACATGTACACCTAATCATGCACACCTAATCATGTACACCTAACCTGTACACCTAACCATGTACACTGAAACCTGTACACCTAGTACGGTACACCTAAATATGTACTCCTAACGCTAAGCAAAGGTGTACACCTAAAATCTGAGCTAAATCTGTACACCCAAACCTGTACGCATTTCCTGATGTGATGTTGTGTACACCTTTAGCCGTATTTATAAACTGAATATGTATTTAGGGGGTTTTCTTGTAATGAATTTAGGGGTTTTATGTTCTTATGAATTTATGTTTTCAAATTGTTGTTATACAGTTTTTTGTGAATAAATTTGAAAAGACAACTGTAATTATTGGTGTACAGACTATATGTGTACATTTATCGAAGTATTCGCCTCGTGGAACACAACGTTTCACTTTCCTATTGTTTCGAATAAAATTGGGTCATTTCAAAATAAGCGACGTTTGTGTGGATAAATGTGTCGTCTCTAAATACATCTCCTTCTTCTCCTCCCGACTGTCTCCTTAACCTCTCAAAACTGTTTTCTCTTCTCATTACCCAAACCCAAGATATGTCTACAAGGAGGCATAGAGGAAGGCAATCCTTGACCAATTCTAGTCTTTGCCATCTTCTATCTTTACCAGATAGAATATTGGAAAAGGTACTTGCGTCAAGCACTTCCTCTGTTTAAGATATGCTTACGCTACGGGAAGTTTGCAAGTGGTTCAATCAATGTACAAGGACCCAGAGTTTCTACGCTTATGTGGATCCGGTTAACATGGTTATGCCTTTAACGCTTGACGGGTTATGGGAATTTCCTAACTTGTTGAAATCCTTTTTCGAAGCGGGAAATCCTGGAGTGATGTTCATGAAGGGAATGCAAGATTATTTTTTCCGCAAAGATGTCAGAGGTATTCAATTTATTAAGGAAGCAGCAGACAAAGGATACCTGCTTGCGATATATATGTACATTATGTATATGAAAGCAGTTCGTGAAGAAGAAGAGGGCGATGCCTATCTCTCAAAACTATCCAAAGTAACTTTGAGGAGAATCATTCGGAAGATCAAGAACGAAGGCCGCCAGGGGTTTGATTTCAAATTGCCGGAGGATTTCAGCATGAGGAGGCACGCTTATAATCCCCAATTTGTCACCCTATGGGATTGCGGTTGTGCTATTGCCAATCCCGTGTTTTATTGGCATGACCAATGGTTAAAGGGCCCAAACATTTGCATTTCATGCTTTTGGGCACAAGAAGTACAAATGTTTTTCGTTTTCATCCCATACGCTGTTAGAACAAGTCCTCCTATGGAACGGTGGTGATTCGGTTTTATTTATTGTTTTATTGTCTCTCTATTTTGTAATGCATCCTATGTTACCTTGGATAGGGCCTAAACATTTGCATTTCATGCTTTTGGGCACAAGAAGTGCAAATGTTTTTCGTTTTCATCCCATACGCTGTTTGAACATGTCCTTCTATGGAACGGTGGTGATTCTGTTTTATTTATTGTTTTATTGTCTCTCTATTTTGTAATGCGTCATATGTTAACTACTTTCCAATGTTATAGTATTTGTTTTTTAGAAGGTGTACACCATTTAATAGTGTTCACAATATTTAGAAGGTCTGGTATTCAGAGTAACACTGTGTACATGAGTGCTGTTGTCATCTCTTAGTTTTACAAGTCTTTGGTCACCCAATTCATAAACATTTTCCGAAACAAAAACATAAGAACATTGTATGAAACAAAAACATAAGCCCCCACTCAATTAAAACTGAATTCCTAGTTAGATATTCATAGACAAACTGAATACATACTCAGAGACAAACGGAACAACATTTTGTCTAAAGCATACGAGCTATGCGTCGTGCATACCAAAACAAATAGCAATCATTGCAGAAGTCATCCCCCGCAATGTAACACTCCATCGCGCAATCGGGCAAGCTTAGAAAAGGGCATTTAGGGAATTCGAACAACTGTGCAAAACTTGACTCGTAAGGAGGGAAATATCTTGATATCTCACCTATCAGCCCCTCTCCAAGTTGTCTCAGACGGTCAGACCCAAATGGAGCATATGCGTGGAAGATATGTTGGAAATGAGTCGCAGCAACGTCAGATTGGCCATAGCATATGCATCACCTTTTGTGAAACCATTTCCGTTGTCATTGTATCAATGAAAGTTTAGTTTAGTACTTTGGATAATTGTCTGTCTAAACATTTCCTTTGTGAAGTTTAGTTTAGTACTTTGCATAATTGTCTGTCTAAAAGTTGGAAAATTTAGTTATTTCAAGTTGTGAAAAATAAGTGGACAACCATTACAACCATAATCGGACAAAAAGTTTGTTTCTCCCAACCTAAACTTGTACATAATATGTAGACCCAAAGTAACTATCAATGACTCAGGTGTACAATCATCTGGTGTACATCTCTTAAAGTTCAGTAGGTAAGCATTAACTTGTTAACAACAATAAAGTATGTGTATTAACTCTTCACCAACAACAAAGTAATGAAACATCTTTTCGCCACTATTAAATTGTGAATCCATTATGTATCAACTCGTTACCAACAACAAAGTAATTAAACATCTATTTTCTACAATTCATTAATTAAACATCTATTTTCCACGAATATATAAGGGCTTCATTATCACATAGATGAAAACCTATATTTTCTCAAAGAAAAAAAAAACGCCTGAGAATGCAATATCTACCGGATAATGTTTTTGAAACAATTGTGAAGAAAGTAGCTCAGGAAGACTGCTACTATCTTGGCCCGATTATTCGTGCAGGAAAACGTGGGAGAGATACTGCGTACACCTCTGAAGTGCTCAAAACAGCCAAAATTTCCCAACTTGTGGGCTACCCTTTCAAAATAGCCCATGACAATGCTCACCGAGATTTCTTCATACGTTTGTTCGCAAATAATCATCGCGCTATTTACTTTGAAGCTATAAGACTTGTGACCCAAGAGCAAAAGATATATTCCGTGATTAGGATGCTATATCCTCTTGTACCATCTGACTGCCTTGTAACATATGCATGTGCTATGCTGCTAATGTGCACTGGTCGCCCAAAAAGGGCAAAAAAGTTTTTAAAATTGGTGTTCAGTCTTCACGTCCCGTATGAGTCACCGGAAATATGTTGGGTTTTGGACGACGTCATACTTCATTTCTGGGAGTTTGATCCACCTTATGAAGACAATTTCGGAGACACCTGGAGGTATTCGGAACACTTTGATGAAGAACCGAACCCGGAATGTGTATACGACCATTACGATAGTTCCAGGTTCCCAAACTGCGAACACTGTTTTCTTAAATGGTCGGCCCTACGCATAAGATTCATGCTTTAGTAGTTCATTGTTGGCTTTTATTTTATTGTTTTATTATATATCTTTGTTTTAACGCTTCCTATGTTAACTTGTTTTCAATTTTACGGTTTTTTAGTAGCTATGTTACGTATGTTTGTAAAGTCTGAATATCTTTTATTGTTTGATTTTAATGAAACAAAATTTTACGAACATTCTATGAAACAAAAACATAATCGTCAGGTATTCAGTTTCAAGTAAACAAATCATACGTAAGGTTTTAAACTGATTATGTATCCAGTATATGAATACTAAAGGTGTACATATTTAGGTGTATAGGTTTAGGTGTACATATTTAGGTGTACAATACATATTTAGGTGTACAGTACTAGGTGTACAGGTATAGGTGCACAAGTTTAGGTGTACAGTTTTAGGCGTAGAGGTTTAGGTGTACAGGTCTAGGTATACAGCTGTAGGTGAACAGGATTAGGTGTTCAGGATTAGGTGTACAGGTTTAGGTGTTCGGGATTAGGTGTACAGATTAGGTTGATTAGGCGTAAAGGTTCAGGTGTAGGTGTACATGATTAGGTGTATAGGCTTAGATGTATAGGACTAGGTGTACATGTATATGTGTACAGGTATAGGTGTACAGGTTAAGGTGTACAGGATACATGTGTACATGTTAGGTGTACAAGTTTAGGTATACAGGATTAGGTGTACAGGTATATGGGTACATGAATAAACGGACATGTTTAGGTGTACAGGTCTAGGTGTACATGTCTAGGTGTACAGGTATAGGTGATCATGTTTAGCTGTACAGGTTTAGGTGTACAGGTATATGTGTACAGATTAAGGTGGAGATGTGGTGTACAGGTTCATGTGTACAGGATTAGGCGTACAGGTGTATGTGTACAGGTGTAGGTGTACAGGATTACGTATACAGGTAAAGGTGTACATGAGTAGGTGGACATGTTTATGTGTACAGGTATGTGTGTACAGGATTAGGTGTACATGTTTAGGTATTCAGGATTAGGTTGATTAGGCGTACAGGTTCAGGTGTAGGTGTACAGGATTAGGTGTACATGTTTAGGTGTACATGTGATATATCAAGGTTTTTACCCCTTTTAAGCCATGATATAAGTCCGTTTTATAGAGTCTTTCTACTATTTTGTAGTGTTTTAGAGTCTTTTACAGGTTTTAACACGTTTTGAGCATAATTGGAGATATTGGAACTTTTTGGAGTATTTTGGAGCAAAGCAGAAGTTCGTGTAGTTGAGTACCCGATATGAAGCCTCAGTATCGATCGATACTTACTAGTATCGGTCGATAGTCACTGCAGCAAGACACGAATCGCGACTTTTATGAAGAGTTGAAGAATTGCAAAATTGCCCAAAAGACTTTATTATTTACAATTTAGCCCAAAACGTGTTTTAGGAGTTTAAGTTACGTTTTTAAGCCACTTTGGCTATTACGTTCTAATTAAGCTTTATTTTACTTTAGTTTTCTGTGAGAGAGCTTTGGAGGGAGACAAGTCTGAAACTCTGTTCGCCTGAGAGAAGATTTCGAACTCTTGTTTTACTCTCTTTTATTTATTTGATTTGATCATCTATTCAATCATGTTGCTTGTTTCAATCTTCATGTCTGAGTAGATCCACTGTTAGGTTCAAGGTTCTCATAAGGATTTTCTCTGAATGTTAGGTTAATTAGTTAATTATGATTCACCATCTGAATTAGTTCTTTACCATAGGTTGTTCTCATAGCTAATTATAGGTTGACGAATCTGGAACTTAGATCTTAGGATAATTGATTAGGCATGAGAGTGCGATTAATTACCTGATAGAACTTAGGGTGAGCAAAATAACCATTCGCAAAGAGATTTGGTTTAATTGTTTTGTGAACAAATCAAACTTGAACTAAAAGCTGGTTTAGACTTTAGGATTCGCAAAGAGATTTGGAATTTTAGGATTTAGACTTAGATAGTTTTCGCAACGAGAGTTGGTTAGCTATACTTTAGTGATTTGAGTTCAAGAACCGCGCTAAATCTGAATCATATTAGTTAGTTTATCTACATTCATTGAATTCCTGAGAAATACCCTGAGCCTATCTTCTTTCCAATTGACTTACAACTTGTTTAATTTACGCACTCGCATTTAATTACATTGTTTAGTTTAGCTTAATTCGAGTCTATATAATCTATTGTGTGACTTTCTTGAGTTCTTGTGTTCGACCCCTACATATACTACAACAACTGCTTTAGTACTTATAGGGTATTAATTTGAGCATATCAAAATTGGCGCTGTTGTCGGGGACTCAATTTCGCCATTTGATTTTAGCTAAGAATTTCGTCTAAATCGTAGAGTATCGATCGACACCCTAGTGGTATCGGTCGATACCCGTCGCGTTTTTCGGTTACTTACGTTCTTGACTTTTGTGTTTTAGGAGAAACAAGAACATGCAACTAGTTAATCTTTCCAACGAGGAACTAGCACTTTTGGAACGCACAAAAAGGAGAACAAAGAAGTCAGCAGAGATAAACAACCCATTGGTTTTGATTCGTGATGAGGCTGGTACTTTGAGAGACCATGAGGGTCAATTGTGCAATGAGAGGGGGCAACGACTTGATGGAGATGGAAACATCATTGTCCTACCAGCTATTGTAAATGTTGGGAATAATGTGGTTGATCGTGGTAGGACAATTGGAGAGTACAACAGGCCTGATCAGTTCTATGCCAATCGATCAGCGATTCGCCCTCCTGCTTTTCAGAGGAATGACTTTGAGCTGAAATCTGCATACTTCACTCTTGTGGGTCAGCACCCTTTTCATGGTTTTCCTCATGAGCACCCCATGGATCATATTGAGAGGTTCGAGGACTTGGTCACTAGCATCAAGTACAATGTAGTGTCCAACGATTACCTCCTCTGTAAGCTTTTCCCATACTCTCTTGGTGGGGATGCAGCTTACTGGCTGAAGCAATTGCCACCTGGATCACTGACTACTTGGGAGGAGACTAAGAACGCGTTCCTGAACAATTTTTATGATGATGCGAGATTCGAAGAGCTCATGAACAAGATCTCCCAGTTTTCTCAAGGAGCGACTGAGGCGTTTAAGGCTGGTTGGATCAGATTCAGGTCATATCAGAGGGATTGTCCACACCATGGGTTCACTAAGGTTCAGCTGCTGGGTATCTTTTTCAGAGGATTGACTGGATGTATCAGATGGCTTTAGATGCTGCAAGCAATGGAAATTTCAACACCAGGTATCCTGACGACGCTTATGTGCTTATTGAGAACTTGGCATCTAGCAATATCACCAAGAATGCAGACTTTGAGCGGAAGAAGCAGGCTGGGAATTTGGATGGATCGCAGATTTCTGAGGTTCAAGCCAAGCTGGATTCAGTGCACAATCTCATGATGGGTAAGACGAAGAAAGCTGTTCACTTTGCTGATGAGGATGAAGTGAAAGGTGTTAACTACATTGGTGGTGTTGGATTTCAAAGTCAAAGGTATCAATATCCACCTCACCCACCCAAATCTCCTGAAAGCAAGGTTGAATCTATGCTTGAACAGATTGTTAAGGGACAGCAGAAGATGACAACAGACTTTAATGGGAAGATGGATGCTATGTACACGGATCTGAATGGGAAAATCGAAGCTCTTAGCATTCATCAGAAGAGACTGGAAACTAAGGTCGCTCAGACTGCAGCAGATGTCAAGGGAAAGATGGTTCATGCACAGAATGAACACGTCAATGCAATCACCTTAAGAAGTGATGAAGAGGTCGATCTAGGAGTGAAAATTGGCCTAACTGCAAAGAATCTCGTCGATCTTGCTGAAGATGACGACGATGAGGCTCCCAAAATCGCCCCAGTATCGATCGATACCACCCATCATCAGTCGATACCCGTCCAAGGATCTGCCAAAGACGTTTCGAAACAACAAGCATCGACCGACACCAGACAGTGTCGATCGACACCAGTGCAGATACTTTCACGGGACATCTCAAGCCCTCGTGTGTCGATCGACACCCACCCTGTATCGATCGAACTGACCCTGCAGTCGAGAAGACACCTGATGTGATGCCAGAGAGGGTCTACAGGCCTAAGGTACCATATCCTCGACCACCTAGACATCTCATGAACCCTATTACTACGAAGAAGTTGCTCGCTTTTGAGAAGATGGTCAGGAGGATTCCCCACACTATATCTTTTGAATAAGCTTTTGAAAACCGTCCTTTGGAGTGTTACTTGCGAAATTGCAGAGAAATTGAGGAAGCGATCAAGGCACTCTTTATCAAAGCCAGAAGTACACCACCTCCGATGAAACAGTTGATTAAGAGGGAAGACCCATGAAAATTTTCAGTTCCATCCTCTATCTCTAGAGTTGAATTCAAAGAATCTCTCGTTGATTCAGGGTCTAGCGTCAATGTCATGTCAAGAGCAATTGCAGAGAGGTTGAGAATTGATATAAGATCTCCTGAGATGTCTCTTACATTCGCGAACTCTTCCACATCAGTCCCATATGGTACCATCCCTGATTTGCTGGTTAAAGTAGTAGATTGTCTGGTTCCTACTGATTTTCAGGTTGTGGAGATGAGTGCAAGATCTAGTACGCCTTTGATTCTTGGAAGACCGTTCATGGCTACAGTTGGTGCAGTTATAGACACGTCCAGTAAGAGAATCTCATTCTCATACATTGACAAGGAGATCTCCTATAAAGCCATCCCTTCTGGAAGAGCTCCCAAACATATCTCTTGCATCACCGTTGTTACAGGAGAGACGTTGATGGTTGACCTTTTGGATGAGCCTTATGATGAGCTAAATGTCATAGACGTTTTAGATGGTCCTTCTATCATCACGAAGAGAGACATCACAACGGCTAAGGCAAAGAAGAAGGTGAAGAGCAAAAGAGTCAAGGGTGATGCCTATATGACTTTAATCCCTCATAAGTGTGATGGGGACTCGATTGAGTACAAGGTGAAGTGCAAAGGAACCTCAAAACCCTTCTCCAAGGCTAGAGTCATTCTTCCTCCGGAGCTGAAAGAGAAAGGAAAAGAGGTTATAGAGAGCATGTTGAGTAGAACTCTGAGTCTGCAAGTGTCTAGTTGTAGAACTTGCATGGGAGTGAGTTCTCAACCTCGCTCTGACTAATCACCTGAGCAAAGTCAAGCTCGTGACGTTAAACAAGCGCTTGGTGGGAGGCAACCCACTGGTAAGTCTGTACATACGTTTTTCTATTATTTTTGTTTTTGGTTTTGTGTCTTGTATTTCACGTGCAGCAGATTCAGAAGAGCAGTATTGATCGACACCCACCCGGTATCGATCGACACCATCCACACGACAAAGGAGCTGGGTATTTCTTAAGGGACCGTGAGCTACAGATCGATCGAGGTCAAATTTGCATCGACCAATATCCCTCGTATCGATCGATACCAGCACGGTATCGGTTGATACCCGTCACCCAGGTACGTCTCCTTCGATTTTCACCAATCCACTCAGCTCTTCTGTTTTTCTTTTACCAACTCTAGGCTTGATAACACTGGGGACAGTGTTGTTTAAGTCTGGGGGAGGTAGTCGCTGACATTGTGTTTGTTTTTCTTAGAGTCAGTCGTTTTTATGTCAAATTTGTTTTATTAAGTCAAAATTTTGTTGGAGATTATGATCTTGTTCTTGAATCTACTATTTTGACTTTGCTTATGAGTGTCCACTATTACAGAATCAGTTACAGATCGACTAATGAAAAATCCAAAGGCTGACCAGTTAACTAGAAGACACACATGTTTCCAGCAGAGTTCTTTTAAAGCTTGAGCCAAATTTCTGCACTTCATTGATGATTCACAGAGCTTGATTCCTCATTCATATCTGACAAAGGAACACATGTGTTTAAAAGTGACAGTATCTCTCTCCCCTATTATAAGTTAATAAATAAGTGCATGAAAAGATGAGATGATTTTCTCCTAAGTACATGGTTATGAATGTTTTCAGCGATCCCATTATTCTACTTGGTGAGGAATGATCACACAAAGGTTGGAAGCGAGGCTAGGATTTTCCTATGATGTCATTATTTGCCTACACCCTTTGATACATTGAGAGGGAAGAACCGGGGATTTGGTGGCAAACACCATCAATACTCGCGTCTCATACCTTGATGTGTATGTGCGAATCTAAAAAAAAAAAAAAAAAAAAAGAGAATATGATAAGAAATAAGTCTGGGGGAGAGGAAAAGTGATACAAAAAGTGTGAAATTGGGTGGTTCCTTGTCATGATATTGTATGGGAAAGAATCTAGAAGGTTCTTGGTATTAATCACAGCGATGAAACTGGCGATGATGGGTTTAATTGAATGAAGCTGCGAAATAATGTGTGTAGTCTGGGGAAGCTGCGAATGCCTAAGGAGAAGTACATGGTGGTTAGTCTTGGAACTGGTTAGGTGACATTTGGGTGCTTGGGAAAAGGGTCATTGCAATGTTTCATGAACAGGTGAGTCTCCGTGTTTTCAAACCTCTTTCTCTGGTTTAGTCTTCTATTTGCTTGAGGGCAAGCAAAGGCTAAGTCTAGGGGAGTTGATATATCATAGTTTTTACCCCTTTTAAGCCATGATATAAATCCGTTTTATAGAGACTTTCTACTATTTTGTAGTGTTTTAGAGTTTTTTACAGGTTTTAGCACGTTTGGAGCATAATTGGAGATATTGGAGCTTTTTGGAGCATTTTGGAGCAAAGCAGAAGTTCGTGTAGTTGAGTACCCGATATGAAGCCTCCATATCGATCGACACTACCCTAGTATCCGTCGATACTCACTGCAGCAAGACACGAATCGCGACTTTTATGAAGAGTTGAAGAATTGCAAAATTGCCCAAAAGACTTTATTATTTACAATTTAGCTCAAAACGTGTTTTAGGAGTTTAAGTTAGGTTCTTAAGCACTTTGGCTATTACGTTCTAATTAAGCTTTATTTTACTTTAGTTTTCTGTAAGAGAGCTTTGGAGGGAGACAAGTCTGAAACTCTGTTCGCCTGAGAGAAGATTTCGAACCCTTGTTTTACTCTCTTCTATTTATATGATTTGATGATCTATTCAATCATGTTGCTTGTTTCAATCTCCATGTCTGAGTAGATCAATTGTTAGGTTCAGGGTTCTCATAAGGATTTTCTCTGAATGTTAGGTTAATTAGTTAATTAGGATTCACCATCTGAATTAGTTTTTCACCATAGGTTGTTCTCATAGCTAATTCTAGGTTGACGAATTTGGAACTTAGATCTTAAGATAATTGATTAGGCACGAGAGTGCGATTAATTACCTGATAGAACTTAGGGTGAGCAAAATAACTATTCACAAAGAGATTTAGTTTAGTTGTTTTGTGAACAAATCAAACTTGAACTAAAAGCTGGTTTAGACTTTAGGATTCCCAAAGAGATTTCGAATTCTAGGATTTAGACTTAGATAGTTTTCGCAACGAGAGTTGGTTAGTTATACTTTAGTGATTTGAGTTCAAGAACCGCGCTAAATCTGAATCATGTTAGTTAGTTTATCTACATTCATTGAATTCCTGAGAAATACCATGAGCCTATCTTCTTTCCAATTGACTTACAACTTGTTAAATTTACGCACTTCCATTTAATTACATTGTTTGGTTTAGCTTAATTCGAGTCTATATAATATATTGTGTGACTTTCTTGAGTTCTTGTGTTCGACCCCTACATATACTACATATACTGCTTTAGTACTTATAGGGTATTAATTTGAGCATATCAACATGTATATGGGTACATGAATAAGCGGACGTGTTTAGGTGTACAGGTCTGTGTGTACAGGTCTAGGTGTATATGTCTATGTGTACAAGTATAGGCGCACATGTTTAGCTGTACAGGTTTAGGTGTACAGGTATATGTGTACATGTTAAGCTGTACAAGATACATGTGTACAAGATTAGGCGTACAGGTGTAGAGGTACATGATTAGGTGCACAAGATTTGGTGTACATGATTACGTGTAAGGTCTAGGTGTACAGGATTACGCGTACAGGATTAGGCGTACAAGGTTAGGTGTACTGGTGTGTGTGTACAGGTCTAGGTGTACAAAAATTACAAAGGCTTGTTATTTTTTCCAATGAAATTATAGTTACATTTTAGATATACTTGATGTGATAATGAGAATACATTAAAATGTATTACTTTTTTAGTTACAACAAACAGAAAATTTAGTATTCTTATTCTAAATTCATCTCGTAGAAAGAAACAAATTGTAGATATTGTAAATGAGATCATATAAGTTTCATTATATCTCGGAATTTCACCACATTTCCATTGACGGTCCGGTCCTCACATCGTAGTGAATGTATGTGAGGTACCTTTCCAATTGTTGTGCCCAAACACAGGATGTACACATGTTTTGCCCCTTGAACCCTTCAACATTCCAATGGAGATCCGAATCAGGTACTCCACAGGGGCAAGACCATAGAGTCACGAATTGCAAATTTGTTACGTGCAACTTGTCAATGAACTCTGTAGGCTTCTCAAATGGGTATCCACGCGGCCCGTCGGTGATGATTTTCCATATGATTGTCGTCATTGTTCGTCGGCCTATCTTTTTAAGATAGGCGTCCCCCTCGCTGTCTCCGCGGACTCCTTTCATATACATCCGGTAAACATATATCGCTACCAAGTATCCCTCCTCGGCTGCCCCCTTAATGAGAGACATCCCCCTGATGTCTTTGCGATAAAAAAAATTCTTGCATACCCTTCATGAACACAGATCCAGGATTCCCTGCATCATATAATCTTCTCAATAAACTCGCAAATTCCCAAAATCCTTCCCAAAAAGCCAGTTCGAAATCCACCGGGTCAACCGAGCGCAAAAAACCAATGTTTTTTGTGCAGTTGTTGAAACGTTTGCAAACTCTCCGAATGGTTAACATTTGCTGAACCGAGTTGGTGCTTTTTGCAAGCACATTCTCTAACAAATCATCTGAAAGTGTAAGTAGATAGGAAAACGTAGCATCCAACGGCTGATCTCGCATCTGCCTCTTATATGCCATGGTTTTCGAATTGGTCGGGATGGATTGATGCGAATTGTTTCTTTAGAGATGATGTATCAATGTGAATGGCTTTTTACTAGAGAAAAATATGAAGAAGGAGATGTTGTTTGTTTGTGTGGAGATGTGGTTATTTAAGAATCCGAAACAATACCTCTCATACATAGGCGTCCCTCCAAACAACCACTTGTTATTATCAAAAAAAAAAAAAAGTTTTATAACTAAATTGCAAAAATAAAATTCTGTTTGGGAAAGTGTTTGTTTTATGGTGATTAATTTCAGCAATTAATACTTACTGGCCACCATTATTATTTGACACCAAATCGCCAAATTTCTGATATGACAGGAGTTATGAAGTTATACCCAAAAATAAATTCGGGAGGTTTACAGTTATAATAATTTCACTTTTTACAATAATTTCATATTAAACATGTGGAAGAAATATTTAAACCAAACAACCAAATCTAAAGTTTCTGTAAAGTTGTAAGTTCTATATTCGATAAACACTGTATGAATATGTTAGGTGTATATCGAAGACCTATGTACACCTTTTAAGGTATAATAGTTGTACACAATTAAAAGGTTTATACGATTAAAGTTATATTAGGTATACACCAATAAACTGAATACCAGTTAAGGTGTACACATTGTTTAGAGGTGCACACCAAAGAATGATTGAACACCTCGACTGGTATTCAGAAATTGTGTTAAACTAAAGGTGTACAGAATGTTTATAAGGTCTACACTTTATAATTGTGTACATAACGTGTATATGGTTTACACATTAACGGTGTACACCGAAGAATAGCTAAATACCTTTACTGGTAAGCAGAGAAACAGTTTGTACATGCTCTGGTATGCAGAGAAACAATTTGTACGTGAGTACGGGTACATAATCCCTTTCTTTTACTAGTCTTGGGTCACCCAATACATAAACATTCCCCGAAACAAAAACATAAGAACATTGTATGAAACAAAAACATAAGCCCACAATCTATCACACAACAAAAACCTACACAGGGGTGGGTTGTTAAAGTATCCAATAAAAGATTGTTAGCAACTATTTCAAATCGAATTTAGGCACGTCAACCGATTGTGGCCACATCTTCCACATTTACCACACTTGTTTGACTTGCTCTTTTTTGCTGAAAGCTGTAAAAACCCGAATATAATATGTTATGTAAACATAATTTATTTGCTGATATTTGATAAAAACCCCCACACTCAATGTATAAGAATGATATACCTGGTATTCGCCTGCGGACGGCTTTTTCTTTTTTGGGGGCCGTCCCGGCGGTCTTTTTGTCTTTGGTGGATGAACATCAAGCTCTCGTACATCATCTGGTACGAATATGTCATCTGGGTCAGAGACTGGCAGAATTACCTCGTCGAAAGTATGCGACCAACGCACTTTCTTGTATATTTCATCCACGTAGCCCCGGTATGGCAACCCTTTTGTGGTACAAGCTGCTATCGCATGTCGGCAAGGAATTTTCAGCTTATCAAACTCTAAGACGGTGCATGTCCTCTTATCATGCGCCACATGGAATGTAGTTAGGTTATTAGTATTTACTTCAAAATCCCACAACGAGGCCACACCAACTTATAATTTAGTCGATTTCTCCAACTGTTTATTCAACACTTTCTCAACTTCCAGGGTTATTTCTCCAACAGTGTTTTGTACTTTCACTCTTTTAGCCTGGAACCACCTATTAAGCATCCTACGGATGAATTCAAGCAGCGCAACTATGGGGCTATCTCTCGCTGGAATAAGGGCATTGTTCAGTGACTCTGCAATATTGCTAGACAATAAATTATACCTTTGCCCCTTGAAATGCGAGCGTGTCCAATGCTCGACACCTATCTTCTCCAAGTACTCCCAACAAGCCAATTTTCTTTGTTTGATAGCCGCATATATCCTTTTGAAGTGTGAAACCCTGAAAACATCACCAGCTCTCCCAACCATCTCCTTTAAAGCTCCTCCTCCGAATCTATTCTTAACATTTCCCTGAAGGTGTACAAGGCATGCCCCATGGTTTGCAAGGGGATAAGATATTTTTATTCCATGGTATATAGACAATGCCCTATCAGACAGCATAGTTAAGTGAGGGCCATCAACCACAATATCAGATAGTTTATTCAGAAACCATGTCCATGAGTCATCATTCTCGGCGTCTACAATCGCGTAAGCCATGAGAAATACCTGAAAATTTGCATCATGCCCACTTGCTGTCAGAAGACACCCTTTGTACTTCCCATGTAGATGCGTACCATCAATCACAATGAACTTCTGCAAATGCTCCCACCCCTGAATACTAGCACCCAACGACACGAAAGCATACTTGAACCTTCGACAATTATTGTCATCCAAAACTGTGTGCAGGTAGCAAACTGTTCCTGGATTCGCATATTTTAGAACATGAAAGTATAATGGCAATAGTTTGTACGAACTCTCTTCTATCCCAATCGCTGATGCTATTGCCAACTCCCTGGCCTTCCAACACTTCCAGTAAGAAACTGTCAATCTGTACTCTTTAAGCATTGTAAGCGAAAAATCTTTTGCACGTGGACCTACCACAAAGGTTTCATATTTTGATTTGAGCAAGGATGCTATAACTTTCGCTGTTGCTCTTTTTGACCAAGCGCTTCGTGTGTCGGCATCACAAGTATGATTTAAATATATCCTTCTGGCCTCGTATAATTCACAATTTTTCAGCTGCGCTGCCATCACCCTCCAATCACAAACCTTGCTTGGACACGATGCCACTGTACGAAACTTCTCGTGACGACTAAATTTGAATGTGACAACTCGTTTTATTGAGTATAAAGCTTTCGCTATTTTGAATGTTTCTTTGTTCTTGAACAACTTTCCCACGTAAATCTCATAATCCTCCCTTGTTAAATCAATATCGTGTATATTGTATTTGCTCTTTTTCATATCATTAAACATTGGCTCAACATCCTCATAACCATATATTTCACTTACCCTTATACCCTTCATCAAAGCGGCACCCCCATTATCTCTCCTAACTACCTCGGGGGAGTCCATGAAATCATCATCATCAGTGTTACCACGCACCCCCACTGGCTCATCATTCAGTCCACGCAGCCCCCTGTCTCATCATGGAGTCCACGCACTTCCCTTGTCTCATCATCGAGTCCACGCTCTTCCTCTGCCATTAGAGGATACACAAAATTTCCATCACCATCGAGTTCCCCATATGATCTGTCCCACTTCGCGTTTCCACTATCATTTCCATCACTGTCCCAATGATCCATGAGGATCATTGCCGTTTCTTAGAACAAAATCGTCCCAATGGTCCCAATCGTAATCTTCGCTAACAGATCCATCTTCACCCGGATTATCTGCATCATCTTCGCAGTTATCTTCTTCATCCCTGCCTCTATCTTCTACAACTTGTTTTCCCTTGGAATTTTTGGGTCCAGGTTCAAAGGGAATAAGAGATGTTTTAACTGTTGCAAAATGATCATCCGGAGTAAGAGACGCTTCAAATGCAGCAACAAGATCTGCAACCACATTGATGACATCTTCCCGTTCAGAACATGGGGGTGTCTCAGTTATTTTCGCCAAACTTGGCGTAGTTTCTTGTTGTTTTGTATAGCTTGGTGCTGCCTCTGTTATTTTTGCAGAATTTGGGACCGCAACACTCATTTTAGCAAAACCTGGTGTTGCCCCTAAGTTTTTCCCAGAACTTGTGGTTGCCTCTGACATTTTTGCACAACTTGTGGTTGCTTCTGGTTTTCCATTGTTGTCCCAACCAATCTGCCCCACACACTCTACTATGCCGAATGGTGTACACACAGCAGGATCGGTGTACACACAGCAGGATCATGAACTTCTTTTTTCCCAATGTTGGGCATAGTAGAATCGGTGTACACACAACAGGATCAGGATCGGTGTACACACAATGTTATTTCCTCTAAACAAACCCAGCCAGCCATCGTTCGTTGGTTGTTTTGGAACAAACCCTTCTTTAGTATTTAATATGGTGAGCCCCAGACTCATAACGCTGGAATGTGACGAAAAGGTTGAGTGACCTATCAATTTTATGCAAAGATTTGAAAGCTCTATACCCGATGTTTGTGCAGATCTCCACACGAGCTGACCCATCTCCATTGATCTCAGCGAGAGCATCATCCATCCAATAACATATTTGAACAAAGACGTGCAGAGATGGCTATTCATACTCGGTACTAATGATTTTTCTGAGACTCACAACCCCATCAACCCCTTTTAAATTGATGCATCTACCCATTCGGGACTTATCAATCTTGAAATCCCATACTTCGTTAATGTATTGTATCCACCGTCCTGCCATTACAACCACGTACGCATCTGCAGGATTTCGTATTAAGAAATTACCCAATTTTATTCTCAATCCCAAGTGTACGATAATTTAAAAGTAGAGATGAGACCTACCGTCTTCTGTATTCACCATAATCCCTTTCCCTCTATCTCTTGGAACCATAAACCTTTTGTCTGTCTCCATTTTCCCTCTCATACGTTACATGAATGATAGAAATCTTTGAAATGGTAGTTCACCATAGTGGCGTACACTTTATCACAAATTCTAAACTCGTTTTTCTGACAAATCGATTTTAGCCACGCAATCAAGGGTTTTTCAACAGTAAAAGAAAATCAATCTATTTTCAATTTCTTAAAGTCCCCACCTCAAATGAAACAGGAAGAAACACCCAAATTCAGCAACAAAAATTTTAAATATAACAACCCAAATGCTGAGTGTCAAGGCCCAAATTCGGAGGCCCAAATCCTTCTCATAGAAGAAACGATGTTGTTTCTTCTCGGACCAGTGCGCGGTCAACGCGGTCAACACGCGTGTGTGAACAGTATAACTTAATGGTTGGGTATGTCTCTCTCTTACTTTTCACACTAATATAGACATTTTTGTCATTTCGAAAATGTCAATATTTAAAACTATCCAACTCCTTACTACCCATCTAAAACACACAAATTTTCCAAATTATAAACTCAATCGCACCCTATTTCCTAATTCACCCATGTTATTATTATTACTACACACATGACACATCAAAGAGAACAAAAGATGTCGCTGAAAGATTTAGTCCTCATATCACTCATAATGACTCATTTTATTGAATACACTCAGTAAAAACCCGATTAGTTTTAGTTCAACGGATCAATGACTTGACCAATGAACAGAACCACTCCTCTTATGGATTGAGACACATGTTGTGTTTTTAATAGCCGCTAAAATTTTTGATTTTTTTTTTTCATCTGAATTATTTGAGATTAATTATTTCATAATAAATTGTTTTTTTTTTCTTTTTTTAATACCAAAATTCACCATTTTTATACTCTATAAATAGAGACTTGATTCGTTTGATTTGGACACAGAAAATACCGTTTTTACTATAATTTTTCTATTAGCCTCCAATACCCGTTTTTTATATCTTTATCCGTCTTTTTAGTGAAATGGATCCCAACAATAACATTTTTAACACCCAAAATTCTACTAATTACTCTTTTAACTACCCAAATCCCAACAATTATCAATTTTAAAATCAACATTCCAACCAACCCCAGAATATACCAAATTATGGTTTTCTACCAAATTTATTCATGCCGTCAGCTGTTCCAAACTATCGTCCATATTATGGATCGATGATGTCATATTCATCTCAATCACTCCCTTATTCTTCTACTCCAACGAGTAATAAAATTGTTCTGAATGTTGGAGCAATTGAATTTCCCGAATTTTCTACACAAATGGCTCTTGGTGGTATGAACGGTGTTAATGAAGCCACTCCAGATGTAGAGAATTCAATTCTTGCTCGTCGGGAAAGTCCCAAATTGACCACTGAACAAAATTTGGTGTTATTGAGTGGGTAGATTAAATATGAAACAAACAATGTTGTTGGCATAAACCAAAAAGGTGAATCATATTGGGATAAAATTAGAATTTTTCCGAGTGAACCAAACAAGTTATTTGCAGGAGGGATGTCAGAAGGACATCGAATGTGCATTTGGAGTGTTGCAAACTCGATTTAAGATCATTCGTGAACCATCTCGCATGTGTGACATTGCCGATTTGGCTATCATCATGAAGTCATGTATCATATTGCATAATATGATTGTTGGGGATGAACGAGATACATATGCTCAAATTGGACCGATTATGATCAGTCTGACGCAAGTAGGTCTAGTACATCGCAACCATTCTCGACTGAGGTGCTATATGCATTTACAAATTATGTATGTGCTAAATCTAAGTTGCGTGATTCAAATGTACATAACAAATTGTAAGCAAATCTAATCAAACACATATGGGATAAATTCGGAATGTTCCGTGATTAAAGGCTCTATGTGTGATTTAAGAACTTTGTTGTTTGTGAGTTGAGTCTATTATACTAATTAAGTTATGTATGTTTTATTAGTTGTGTCGTGTGATTATTCGTGTATAGTATTTCATTTTAAGTATTTCGTAATTTTATTTGTTTTAATAATGACCATCTCTATTTCTCGTTTTTATAACTTGCAAAAAGAAAAAAATTAATTAAGAATATAAAATAAGAAAAAAAAGAAATTTTTTTAAAATTAATTTTTAAATATTTTAAATTAATTTTATTGAGAATTATTATTAATAAGTAATCACAAAAACAAAAACATAAAAGAAAATAAGAATATGAAATAAAAGTAGTAGGGTAGAGTGTTGAATTTTATTTAAAAAAATAATTATAGAGTTTAAAAATTAAGTGGATGTTGAAATATTATGTGGAAAAAAGAGAATATGATATTGAGTGTTAAAATGGTAAAAGTAGGGTGTTGAATGTTGAAATAACGTTGATAGTCTGATAAGTAAATAATCTGCTGTCAATAAGTGACTAATCCAAAAAAGTAAGATAATCTGATTGGTAAAAATTTCCATAATTCAGCAGTTTTTTCCCAATTTAAAATTTACGCTCTGTAAATTTAAATAATCCATAAATCAGCTTATATGTTTTAATCGGAACCTTTGTGTCCGCAGCTATTCGTCCGGTTTGGTGGTGAGATAATTCATGGGTCAGTGGTTGCTCGCCACAGTTCGATTAGCATGCCCCGACGAAAGAATAATAATCTTTCACGTATATGTACACATATATACATATATATGTGAATACTAATCAAGGTATTCTAAAATACCTTTTTCATTTCTATTTTTGTTCCTTTTTATAACCATTTCCTTCTTTTTTTTCTGTCGTCAGCCAACCATTTTTAAAGATATTGTTTACTGTGTCAAGATTTTTTAAATCCTAATATCGATGGAGTTAATGAATTCTTTTGAATATAAATCTGCTGTTAATAAGTGACTAATAATAACCTGATTGGTAAACAATTCCATAATTCCGCAAGTGTATATATATATTTGATGGAACCTCCATGTCTGCAACTACTCGACCGGTTCGGTGGTGGGATAATTCATGGGACAGTGATTACCCACCACGGTTCGAATAGCATGCACTGAAACGATCAGAATCTTATATATATCACCACACATGTGTATGTGTGCGTGACATCAAAAGAGGTATTCTAAAATACCTTTTTTTATTTATATATTGTTGTGGAATCGAAAAGGAAATACATTAAAGAGAAATGTACAAAAGAAAGGATGTTATTATTATTATTACACACATCAAAGTGAACAAAAGATGTCGCAGAAAGATTTAGTCCTCATATCACTCATAATGACTCATTTTATTGAATACTCTCAGTAAAAACAAGATTAGTTTTAGTTCAACGGATCAATGACTTGACCAATGAACAGAACCACTCCTGTTATGTTCTCTGTAACCACCAGCAGAAACGGATGGTCTGCAACAAAATATATCTCCTCTTCCTCCATAACCAAACCTCTTAGTTTTATAACTCCAGCTGATGCAGCTGCAGCTTCTGTTCCTTCTTCATTCACCTCGATACACGCTTTGTGGAAAACGCTCGACACGGATAAGTTCTTTCCCATCTCTGGAGATTCAACCATCTCAGTCAGACCGTCTTCACCCGAGAACGGCGAAGTCAGCCCCAATCCTTTCAAAACATCCGAAGCTTCGAACCCGAAAGAGAATTTAAACTTCGGGATCTTGAATTCCCCGACCTTGACTTGTCGGCGTGGAATGTGGTTGTCCAAGAACCCAGGAGTGGAAACTATTTTCTCCAGCAGATTAGACAATCCGTTGTTTGCATCAGGAAGATACAAGTACATGGAGAATTGTCTCTTATCCTCTCCTTGTAAGTAAGGAAGTCCCAATACTTTGAAACCATCGTAAGCACTTACGTACTGTTTCTTCTTGCTGGTCATAAACGGTGCAGTCACTTTGGTAGTACCGTCAAGAAGGTGAAAGTCGCCGTCTTTCGTTAGCGACTCATCGAATTTCTCGTTCCATGTTCCCTTGAAGTATAATGCATTTGCAAATATCAGTTTGGTCATACTGTCTGCGGATCCTTCAGGAAGAACCTCAGTGATGAGACCATTTGTTTCCTTTTCAGCCCATGAATTCACCTCAGCAATCACTTCCACAGCCTTCAAACAAAACCATCAACAATAAAGCTAATCAGCAAAATCAATCAAAAGCAAACCCAGTTTCACACAAACCAAAGATGGTTAATCACCAAGTGGTGAGTGAAACAGCAGCTTAAAACAACGATTCACATGAGAAACAATGGAGATATACAGATCCTCAAAGGTCAAATTAAGAACACAACAAATCCACATTTTGACTATTGATTCACAAATCCTCAAGATCAAATTAAGAACACAACAAATCCACATTTTGGCCATTGATTCACAAATCTAAGTCTCGATGTAATAAACCCCTAGACACAGAATCAGAGCGTAGTAATCAAATGGTGTAATAAGAGTTAGATTTTAGGTTTACAAAATCCCAATCGAGAAAATCGAATACTATATATAGCGAGATTACACGAGAATCGAGGAATTGAGAATCACCTTCGTCTGGAAATCTGCTTGATTAGAAGCAGCTTTGTATGAATCATCCAAGAGCTGCTTGAAAGAAGGTTTGAAGGAGAGAGACTTATCGATCCAGACGCCATTAGCAGCAGAGAGACGAGGGCCACCGTTAGCGCTGCTGTCGGCGAGGACGGCGGAGACGATATCGGAGGCGAATGTGTTGAGCTGATCGATTGAAGAGAAGTTAAGGAAAGAGAGGATCTGGTCCTTAGTGGCGCCGGTGGATCCAGCGGCGATTATGCTGAGGACGACGTTGATGGACGCCGGAGAGAAGATGACGTTGGAGTTCTTAGAGACGGTGGTGATTACGTGCTTGGCGAGGCTCATTGAGACTTGGTTCTGCATCGAGATTGATTCTCGCACGTCCATTTTCGCCGGACGAGGTGACTGGTCGTTGATCAACTTACTGTGCAAGGAGACGATTGTGATATTTATTTAGAAAACAGAACAATATAGAGTGGGCCATAATATAATACCATATTATATAAATAAATATATATCACTCATAAATAAATATGATTATTATAAATGACATGGTCGGCAAAATACGCGCACCGCACGCGTCGAAGCGCCAAGCGAAGAAGATGACACATAAATGGCAAAAGGAAAAAATGAACAGTTTGGCAAAATAATTTGAATTGAGAATTTTTTTTTTTTTTGCTATGAAGATGTGTAAAGATTATGAAGGCTAAGAATTTTATTATGAACAAAGTTTAGGTGAATCTGTGCTTTGCTTATCGATGACTTGATGTGTTACCTCTTGGTGCAAGCAATGATTAAAACAAGTGTATTCATATATTCATTGATTACAAAAGAACCAACCAAAAATAATAATTTGGGAATAGTCTTTATCTAAAAGTAAAACATCGATGAATCGGTCGACTTTATAGTTTAATAATAAATTGGATCTTAAATTTGATATAAAATTGTGGAAGCTTTTTGGTCCATTAATTTGATCGAAGGTTAATTAATAGTTTTACCCAGGTATAAAATTCGATTTCCAAAAGGAGATTAATAGAGGTAAATATATAAAAGATTCCAACGTGAAACAAATAGAACCGTTTGTTGTAGTTTCATATGTTAAAGGTAAAATTGTTCATCGTGAATATGATGCATTTAGAACCGTTTTAATGGATTTTTATAAGTGTAAAATCGTCCATAATTGGTAATAGATACTAATTCACACCGTAGTTAAAAAAAATTGACATAAAACTAAGCCGACAATTCGGTTACAATTTGGTTACGGTTTGACTTTTTGGTTTATTTTAGTTTATAAACAAAAAACAATTCGTAATATGGTTCAATTTAATAAAATTTTAATTTGGTCAATTAGATCTCGGTTTGGATTCAGTTTCGATTAGTCAAAATTTAAACAAATAAAATTTTTGGTATTGTTTAGTTTGTTTTTTTCCGGTTAAGGCTTCCGATATGAATTTGAGATAAGGCTTGAGGAAAAAATGCTCAAAACGCAAAACTGGTTCATCCAATAATTCTTAACAAGTCCTTTTACCAATTTTCGTGACAAATATTTGTTCATAGCTAACCAAAAGTATATACATACAAGGGAGAGGAAATACAGTTCATCAAAATGATGGTGACTCAGTTTTTGGAAAGATTATCAAAACGTAAAGAGAGAAAAGACAAAGCTGCTTTGATATATTTACTTGCAAAGTGTTGTGTTGTGTCTACCATTTGACGTCGAGTGTTAAAGCTTCTTGAGGAACAAGTATTGATGGGAACTTAGTGAACGACATATTAGACATCAAACTGCTCCATGCTTCTGTATCCACTTCAATGAAAGGCACCACTTTTCTCATCCCTACTGCTTTCAACTTATCCCCTTCAACTTTCGCCGTTACTTCAAACCAAACCCGTTCAATCTTCGGTTTCGTTCTCCACTCTACTACTCTTTTACTTATCACACTCTCGTTGCTTCCAATTCTTCTCTCAATCTCTAACTGAAACCGTACCATGCCTGATGCTTTTAATTTAGCTGTCATAGAGCTTACCGTTTGCCGGTTTCCATTATTCCCTAAAGAGCTTAGAACTCTTTCCAACTTTTTAATCTTCAAGCCAAGAAGTTCGGTTGGGAGATGATTCTGCCTGTAAGTGTGAGCTTTATGATAACATTTTTCTGGAAGTAACTGGATTGCCTCATCGGTTAAGTAAGAAGTCTTGATTCGGGAATCCGCATTTGGAGTCCTAAAGGCAACCAGTGAAGCTGATCCTACGATTTGTATGGGAGGCAGTGGCACGCACACAGAGCCCAGAGACGACCATAAACAACTTCCTTCGTTAATATCTACAGGTTCTACAGTAGCAGCGAATCTTCGATTGGATGAGTGGAAAAGTGAGACTGCTTGAGCTTTCCTTATTTCTACTGAGATTCCCTCACTGACAAGGACTCGTTTTAAACCGCTGTGTGAGATGTTCATCTGAAAACGAATCATAAGCCAGAATCATCAGTGACAAGCCACAAAAATATGATCTTCAAAACATGGAAAGGAACTTTCAGACTTAAGCAGAGCAGAGGTTTTTAGGATTTCTCATGTTCAAAATGTTGACAACCTTGAGTTTTAGGTTCGAACACACAAAAACCAAGTCCTACTGAAAAAGTTATTCATAACTTTCTGTTTTTGCATCTTGAAGGAACACGATAACAGAGTTTCAATGTAAATCCAATGTAACAGGAGCAAGCTAATGTACTAAGAGAGCACATACTCTCATTAGAACATCCATTTGAGTCATCTTCTCAAAGAACAAGACCTAAGTTTCTAATCCGAGCAATCAAAAGATCATTACCATCAATGTAACCTAGAACAATTTGGACATAAAGCAGTAAGAGAGACTCATACCGGCAAGGCAAGCGAGAGACGGTTATCTCCGGCGACTCGCAGCTCAAGTGGACCTTTCAACACGATCGGATCAAGAACTTTACTCGAATTGACTTCCCGGACTACCTCCATCAACTCCACCTGTTTTCCTCCGCCGCTTCGTCTCCAATCGGTCAGTTCGTCCGGGAAGACGAAAACGAATCTGCTCTTCCCTAATCGGATCCGGATCTCAAAACTCCGGCCGGTACCTATACGAAGCTTCTTGACCTCCAATTTCGAAAATCGAATCTCCTCCAGATTCCACTTCTGCCTCACCGATATCTCCTTCAACACATCCTAAAAGTGGCGAAAGATTAATCAGACGATAATCGCCAGAGACGACGAAGATTGATTTGATTGACTTTTACCTGTAAAATCGGCGTTGCGGTGATGATGGATTCGTCCGGCTGCGAAGGATCAAGAGCTACGGCTAGAGTAAGGGCTTGGATGAAGAGGGAGAGTAAGACGGAGAAAGGAGAACGGAGCATCGTCGTCATTCGTCGGTTAGATTTACGCCGGCGTCACCGTCACCGTCTCCGTCTGGTGGATCTCTGTAGAGCAATGCCGATGAAGCTCACATGTAAAATGAGCTTGCCTGTTTCTACCAATTATTTACGACCAAACTTTTTTTTTTTTAAGACTGGTTTATTATTCTATTACTGGGGGCAAGGAGAGCTTCCACTTACTACCAAACTTTTAAATATACTATTTTTTGTTAATCTTTTACTTTCATAAAAATTGTTATCAAGACACATTTCGCACATTATAAAATCTATTAAAAATTCGGTATTATCCTTTATTAATACACTAAACAATTTTTTCTCTCTAATTAATACACTAAAACATTAAGGGTAAAACTGAATTTTTTTACCCCCAAGAAATTTCTCTCTCTAATTACTCCAAAAAAAATTCGGGCCTTTCGGGCCAAGCCCAATCAGGCTAGTGGATTTTTCGGGCTTAGTTCGACCGGACTCGGGCCGGCCCGAAAAACCCAGAAATAAACATTTAATTGAGTTAGAAGTTTTGTTTAAGAATTTAAATTTTTAAAACATGAAGTATTTCCTATATATTTTTCATTGATCGAAAACCCTAAGTTCCTAGTTTTGCCTTACTATAAATCTCATAGTCTACATTTAGTATTGATGTCCGAAAGGCCCGATAGAAATCGTCTTCTACCAAGACACGTTGAAGCATTGATTTGTACATGTACTTGGTTGGATGGGTTTACGTTTCATGATCCAAGTAACATTATCATTCATTTTATTTACTTCATATTTTTAAAATCATTATCTATAGACTTTCAATGATATTTATATACGATTTATACATGTCAAATAAAAGCCCGAAAAACCCTATAGCCCTGTTCAAGCTTTAGAATATAGGCCCGATTTTTATTCGGACCTGGCCAGACCGGACTCAAATATATGAGGGTTTTACGGATTTCGGGCCGGGCCAGCCCGATTGACATCCCTACTTTCAGTGTCTGATTTACTTTGTAACAGAGCGAGCTTATGCGGTTTCTAATAGCTTACACGGGTAGCTTACATAGAGTTAAGGACAATGGAATGAACGGAAGGCAAATCATGATAATTTCCCAAAATGAGTATATACCGTGGCCTAAACATAACCTTTTGGGCTGATTGTATTTCTATCATCATGCACCGTCCCATTGCTTAGTCCAAACCTTTTGGGTTGTCTCTCTCCCACAAACCAACCTACACCAAGGGAATCCTTGTCAATTTAGATAGTTTCAAATTTTACAATTCATGATAGATGTATTGAAACCAATAAACATATTTGTTTTCATGTGTGAGTGAGACATTTGACCCGAGTTTGAAACCCTGCTCTTGAAGACTAAGTTTAAGAGAGTTTAAGAGAGGTATCAATTGTGTATAGTATCCCTCTTTCTTCCATCTCAGTAGCAAACAATTTTTCTCTCATCACTTTATTTGCTGAATTTATCCTCTCTTTCCTTTTTGTTAAACATCTTTTCTTCAATCGCATAGGCTCGCTCAGCTACAAAGGAAATCACACACTAGAAGGTATATTCAATAGGTGGTTTTAAAAAAACTCACACGCCTCAAAACAATACTGGCTGATGCGGATATTACTTGACCATATCAATTCTCCCTTATGTCATATATTTTGTAATCGTATTGTTTTAGGAAACTAGATCTCTTCTCTTTAGTATATAAGCTGATGTAATTGCTGCTATGGAAAAACATAAAACCCTTTTACAATATCGCCTCCTTCTCTTGCTTGTCATGGTATCAGAGCCTCGTTTGTTGACCCAAGTAGAGTGGCCCAAGAAGGGTTTATTACCGGTCCTAAAGTGTGATTCGGTTCGAGATGGGCCGATAAGAGCCATCATCTCGAGGGGGCGTGTTAGGATCCCACATCGGAAATATAAAGGGACCAACACTAGTATATAAGAGATATGGGTCAATCCACTCATTGCTAATTAGTTTTCCGGCGGTGTCCCCTTCCCAAAATGTCGGTCTGTTCCGGCGGTGGCATAATTGGCAGTGCTGGTTCTGTATTTTGGTTCACGACATCAATGGCCGGCATCGAAGTGTTAGGAGACGTAGGAGAATTTGTCACCAATACGGTGACGGTGGACTCGGTTTCCACCTCTGCGTATCCGATTGAGAATTATGTAGACTGTCATCGTTTTTCTGCAACACACACGGCATACTTAGTTGCCATTACGGAAGGTACAATCCCTCAAACATACTACCAGGCTCTGAAAGATAAATTTTGGAGAGATGCTATGGGGAATGAAGTTGTTGCTCTAGAGAAAAATCAAACATGGACAATTGTAGATCTACCACCGGGGAAAAAGGCAATTGGGAACAAATGGGTTTACACTATAAAGTATCGAACTGATGGGACAATCGAAAGATATAAGGCACGCTTAGTTGCCTTAGGAAATTGTCAAGAAGAAGGAGTAGATTACGATGAAACGTTTGTGCATGTTGTTAAAATGGGTACAATTCGTTTGGTTCTTAGTATTGCTGCATCAAAGAACGGGCATGTACATCGGGTGGATGTACATAACGCGTTTCTTCACAGAGATTTAACGGAGGAAGTATACATGAAACTGCCACAAGGATTTCTTTCCGCTGATTCGACTAAGGTGTGTCGTCTTCAAAAATCCCTATACGGATTGAAACAGACCCCGAGATGCTGGTTTGCAAAGTTGCCAGCTGTTTTACAAATGTATGGATTCAAACAGTCACTATCGGATTATTCACTATTTAGCTACAACAACAACGGTGTGATTGTTCACGTGCTCGTTTATGTCGACGACTTAGTTATCTCGGGAAGTTGTCTTGTTGAGATAGCACGATTCAAAGACTATCTCTCCCATTGTTTTCATATGAAGGACCTTGACATTCTCAAATATTTTTTGGGGATTGAAGTTGCTAGGAATGAGCAAGGCTTTTATTTATCTCAACGGAAATATGTCTTGGACATACTCACAGAAACGGGTTAGGAGCAAAACCAGCTTCTTTTCCAATGGAACAAAACCACAAACTGTCGTTGTCCAACTCTCCCTTACTCCAAAACCCACGACAGTATCGACTCATCGGAAGACTCATTTACTTGGCTGTTACTCGGCCATAAATGTCATATAGTGTTCATACATTGGCACAATATATGGAGAAACCAAAGGAAGATCACTGGAATGCTGCGTTGCGAGTGGTTAGATATTTGAAATTGAATCCAGGCCAAGGTATCTTACTCGCCAACACATCTGATTTGCAACTACATGGCTTGTGTGATTCAGATTGGGCGGCGTGTCCTCTCACTCGAAGATCTTTAACCGGGTATATTGTACAGCTTGGTGACTCGCCAATCTCATGGTCATCCAAGAATCAACCAACAGTTAGTCTCTCATCAACGGAAGCTAAGTATAGGGTTATGTCGTTTTTAACGAAAGAGTTGTTCTAGCTCAAGAAGGTGCTTTGTGATCTTGGTGTTCCTCATGATCAGCCGATGTGTGTGTACTCTGATAGTAAGTCTGCTATTACTCTTTATGAAAATCCAGTTCAGCAAGAGCGTACGAAGCATGTAGAGAACGATTGCCATTTCATACGAGATGCAATTGTTGCGGGTACAATTTCGACAACTTATGTTCGTTCTCAAGATCAGTTGGCGGACATTTTAACAAAAGCTTGGGACGCAAAGAATTCCAAGATTTTCTTCGCAAGCCGGGCATTCACGACGTTCATGCTCCAACTTGAAGAAGGGTGTTGCGAATATTACTAGACCATATCAATTCTCCCTTATGTCATATATTTTTTAATCGTATTGTTTTAGGAAACTAGATCTCTTCTCTTTAGTATATAAGCTGATGTAATTGCTGCTATAGAAATACATAAAACCCTTTTGGCCTCCTTCTCTTGCTTGTCAGCTAATTCCAAATCTTTTTCTCTTAAGTTTGTTTTACACTGTTTTTGCTCAGTTTCTAGTTTCCAAACTTGGTTTCCTTTCCCTAGCTTGTGAATAACTTTGATTTTTGTTTATCACATAATTTTAACATTTCAAAAAATTAATAATAGTATATATTCCTTGTGTTCCATAATATAAGATGTTTAGATTTTTTTTTTTTTTTTTGTAAAATGTTTTACAAATTTCTATACAGATTTTAATGTTATTTGATATTTTTGAATAATTAAATCCTATAGGCTATAGTTTTCTAAAGGAGAGGAATTTTAAATCATACCTCTTGCTCTTCTTGTTGAAACTCAACTTTCAGTTTCTCCCTCTCAAGTTCAATTTCTCCTTCCGAATCAAATAATCCGTTACAGATTTGCATATGTACTACGGTAGTGTTGCTGAGTAGATTCCTATGATTACAGAATATCAAATAATATTGATTCTACATAGAAGTTTGTAAACCATTTTATACTAAAAAAAATTCTTAAACATCTTATATTATGAAATAAAGAGAATATATACTATTTTTATTTGAAATGCTACAATTATGTGATAAACATAAATCAAAGTTATTTACAAGTTAGAGAAAGAAAACCAAATTTGAAACTAGAAACAAAGCAAAAACAGTGTAAAACAAATTGAAGAGAAAAATATTTGGAATAGTTTTTGTTTTTTGTCAACATATTTGGAATGATCAAACAATGGTATTTTGAGGCATGTGAGTTTTTAAAAACCACCTAAGCGTATACCTTCTAGTATGAGCTACTACAAGAAAACTGCCTATTTCCAACGAAAATTTACGACGGTTTTAAATCGATGTAATGTTACATCGCGTTTACGACGGTTTTACGACGAAATTTCTGTTCGATGTAACTTCGTCGTAAATACTTGTCGTCGTATAATCGTCGTACGTTTACGACAATATTACGACGATTATACGATGACATGATAAATCGTTGTAAATTCGATGTAAAATTACATCAAATTTACGACGAATACAACTCAAACCACTTCTCAATTAAAGCTACGCCATTGCTCTAGCTTGTCTCCAAATTTCAGCGTGATCCAACGGTGGAAAGGCTGTCATCGATCTCCGAACTTCTGACGTTTCTTCTTTTGCTTCGATCCAAGCAACTCCCAAATACATAAAATGACACAAAATATTACAAAATACCATAAAGGCTCTCTAAGACTTCTAAAATACAAATGAATAATTATGAGGCATAAAATGCACTAAAACACACTAAAAAGACTCAAAAACAAAATAAAAATAATAGAAATAAATACTCTAAAATGTGTAAAATATGCGTTTATCAACCACGACCTTGGACCCATGAAAACTATAAACATCAAACAAAAACATCAAAATGAACTAGAAAGAACGGAAATATATACAAAGATAGTCATGGAAATGCCTACCAAGAGCGCTTGTTTAACGTCGCTAAGCTTGACGTTTCAAATGTTAATCATGAGAATCAAAAGGTTGAGCCAATGCACCTTTGGTCCTTCTCCTGTCAGGGCAAGAAACAAAATGTGCAACATGGCACATGACTATCCAGGGCAAAGAGGCAGAACTCACATCAAGGAAGTTTACTAAAAATATAGCATACATCTTGGAATTTTCCTTGATGGTGAGATGCTCATGAGGATCAAATGCATTTGATGGAAAAATAAAGTTAACTTCAGGTTTAAACGAGTTAATCACAAAATAGTCAACTTCATCTCCATCAATCATGTAAAACACAATATCCTCCTTCCTAGATTCCATCTCAACCTTAGTGTCATCTATCTCATTCAAGATCTTATCTACATCAAGCACATCCCCTAGGTAAGATTTTTCAAGAAGAGAACTAGATTCCTCGGGCATTGAAAGCTTAAACTCGATATCATGAACATTGTAAGCATTTAGATAATTAATATCAAAACATACTTCATGATAATCTCTAGCAAGCTTTTCTACTCTTAAGATATCTAGTCTTTGAGAATCACATATTAAATCATAGCATTCATTAATGAGCTTGAGAGTATGCGAACTAGAAGCTACATCTTCAATGCAAGGCAAGCGACTATCCTCATAATCATAGATTTCAAAGGTTGAGTCAAAAATACATTCTAGTTGGCGCCAAAATTTGATATGCTCAAATATAATACCCTAAAGTACTAAAGCAGTGGTTGCAGTAAGTTAGGAGTCGAAAGACTCAAGATATCACTCAATAGATTGCAAGATTTGAATTAAGCTAAGTCAATAGATTAAACAGAAAACAACTAAGATTATCAAGTGGGTTGTAAATTCAATGGGAAGAAACTAGGCTTAGGGTATCTCTCAGGAAATCAGAGAATGCATACAAATCAATCTATCAGGATTTAGATTTAGCACGGTTCTTGAACTCAAAACACTAAATTATAATTAACCAACTTTCGTTGCGAGAATTATCTAAGTCTAAGTCTTAGAATGCCAAATTTCTTTGCTAATCCTAAGATCTAAACCAGCTTTAGAGTTCAAGTTTGATATGTTCACAAAGAAACTAAACCAAATTTCTTTGTGGATAGTTATTTTGCTCACACTAGGTTCTGTCAGGTTATTCAATTGCACTTTCGTGCCTAATCAATTAACCTAAGATCTAAGTTCTAGGTAATCAGGCTAGAATTAGCGCTAAGAACAACCTATGGTGAAGAACTTAATTGATTATGAACCCTAATAAATCGATCTATCTAACATTCAAAGAAATCATTTTATGAGAACCCTAAACCTAAAAGAGAACTACTCAGACATGGTAATTGAAACAATAAACATGACTGAAATAATACTCAGATAAATAAAAAGTAGAGTAACAAGAGGGTTCGAAATCTTCTCTCAGACGAACAGAGTCTCAGACTTGTCTCCCTCAGAAAGCTCTCTCACAAAACCCATAAATAGAAAAAGCGTAATCAAGTGTCCTTAGCCAAAGTGGCTTAAAAACCTAACTTAAACTCCTAAAACACGTTCTAGGCTTAATTGTAAATAATAAAGTCTTCTGGGCAATTTTGCAATTCTTCAACTCTTCATAAAAGTCGCGACTTGTGTCTTGCTGCAGTGAGTATCGACTGATACTAGGGTAGTGTTGATCGATACTAAGGCTTCAAATCGGGTACTCAGCTACACGAACTTCTGCTTTGCTCCAAAATGCTCCAGAAAGCTCCAATATCTCCAATTATGCTCCAAACGTGCTAAAACCTGTAAAAGACTCTAAAAGACTCCAAAATAGTAGAAAGACCATATAAAACGGACTTATATCATGGCCTAAAAGGGGTAAAAGCCATGATATATCAACTCCCCCAGACTTAACATTTGCTTGCCCTCAAGCAAATAGAAGACCAAACCAGAGAAAGAGGTTTGAAAACACGGAGACTCACCTGTTCATGAAACATTGCAATGACCCTTTTCCCAAGCACCCAAATGTCACCTAACCATATCCAAATCTAACCACCATGTACTTCTCCGTAGACATTCGCAGCTTCCCCAGACTACACACATTATTTCGCAGCTTCATTCAATTAAACCCATCATCGCCAGTTTCATCGCTGTGATTAATACCAAGAACCTTCTAAATTCTTTCCCATACAATATCATGACAATGAACCACCCAATTTCACACTTTTTGTATCACTTTCTCTCCCCCAGACTTATTTCTTATTTTATTCTCTTTTTTTTTTTTTTTAGATTCGTATATACACATCAAGGTATGAGACGCGAGTATTGATGGTGTTTGCCACCGAATCCCCGGTTCTTCCCTCTCAATGTATCAAAGGGTGTAGGCGAATAATGGCATCATAGGAAAATCCTAACCTCGCTTCCAATCCTCTGTGTGATAATCCCTCACCAAGTAGAATAATGGGATCGCTGGAAACATTCATAACCCTCTACTTAGGAGAAAATCATCTCATATTTTTATGCTCTTTTTTTATTAACTTATAACAGGGGAGAGAGATACTATCACTTTTAAACACATGGGTTCCTTTGTCAGATATGAATGAGGAATCAAGCTCTGTGAATACTAACCACGTCGATGAAGTCCAGAAATTTGGCTCAGGCTTTAAAAGAACTATGCTGGAAACATGTGTGTCTTCTAGTTAACTGGTCAGCCTTTGGATTTTTCATTAGTCGATCTAGAGCTGATTCTATAACAGTAGTCACTTAGAAGCAAAGTCAGAACAGTAGATTCAAGAACAAGATCATAATCTCCAACAAAATTTTGACTCAATAAAACAAATTTGACTCAAAAACGACTGACTCTAAGAAAAACAAACACGTTGTCAGCAACTACCTCCCCCAGACTTAAACAACACTGTCCCCAGTGTTATCTAGCCTAGAGTTGGTAAAAGGAAACAAAAGAGTTGAGTGGATGGGTGAAAATCGAAGGAGGCTTACCTGGGTGGCGGGTATCGACCGATACCATGTTGGTATCGATCGATACTAGGGATATTGGTCGATGCAATTTTGACATCGATCGATCTGTTGCTCACGGTCCCTTAAGAAATACCCAACTCCTTTGTCGTGTGGATGGTGTCGATCGATACCGGGTGGGTGTGGATCGATACCGCTCTTCTGAATCTGCTTCTTCATGTGACACACAAAACCAAAAACCAAAAATCAAAAACAAAAATAATAGAAAAACTTATGTACAAACTTACCAGTGGGTTGCCTCCCACCAAGCGCTTGTTTTCAGTCACTAGCTTGACTGTGCGGATGCCTAGGCAGTGGGTGCATCATCTAGAGGCACAATGTGTCCTCGTGGAATCTCGGCTTTCGCCCAATAGTGTTTCACCCTCTGTCCATTGACAGTGAACTCCTTGCATTCAGCACTTATTAGCACAACCGCACCGTGTGGTCGGACTTCCTTGATGGTGAAGGGACCTGACCAACGAGAACGCAATTTTCCAAGAAACAATTGCAAACGAGAGTTATACAGAAGTACCTGGTCATTGGGTTCAAAGTGGCGAGAGAGAATCTTCTTGTCGTGATATGCCTTAGTCCTCTCCTTGTACAGCTTCGAGTTCTCATAGGCGTAGTGCCTAATCTCATCCAGCTCATTCAGCTGAATCAAACGCCTCTCAGCAGCAGACTTGATGTCAAAATTCATCAGCTTTATAGCCCATGCTGCCTTATGCTCGATCTCCACTGGAAGGTGACACGCTTTCCCATACAGCAAGTGAAACGGAGTAGTCCCAAGCGGTGTCTTGAAAGCAGTCATGTAAGCCCAAAGTGCATCATCTAGCTTTGTAGACCAATCCTTCCTAGTAGTACCCACTATCTTTTCCAAAATCTCCTTGATCTGCCTGTTGGAGACTTCAACATGCCCACTAGTCTGAGGATGATAAGGAGTAGCCACGCGATGAGTTACACCATGCTTCTTTAATAGCTTTTCGAAGACCTTGTTGATAAAGTGAGTGCCACCATCACTAATAACAATACGAGGTACTCCGAATCGAGGGAAAATTATGGACTTAAACAGCTTAAGAACCACAGAGGAGTCGTTGGTTGGACTAGCAATCGCTTCCACCCATTTGGACACATAGTCCACAGCAACCAGAATGTACCTATTCTTAGATGATGAAGGAAAAGGCCCCATAAAATCAATGCCCCAGCAGTCAAAAACTTCCACCTCGAGGATGAAGTGCTGTGGCATCTCATGTCTCTTACTGATCTTCCTTCTCCTCTAACAGACATCACACTGTGAGATGAAGGCATGAGCATCCTTAAACATCGTAGGCCACCAAAAGCCTGCTTGAAGAACCTTGGACACCGTCTTGAAAGTGGCAAAGTGTCCAGTATACTCAGACCCATGACAATGGTACAAGACCTCTGGTTCCTTTTGCCCCATGATCTTCCTCCAAGCTCCAAAATGTTTCTATAAGCTCCAAATGGTACCTAAAAGACTCCATAGCACACAAACACATGCAAGAACTAACCTAAGACTCACTAACTCTAAAATGGATGCAAACTAGACCAAAAACCATGAAATGAATGCAAAAAGTCACAAAATGCTAACTTAAATGTATGCTAAAATGGACTAAATTATGCAACTATCAGTAGTGCCATCATTCAAAAGAAGGTTGCACCAAAGAAACTTGGAGATCCGGGTACCTTTATACTTCCTTGTGCTCTAGGACCTCTTGCTTTCAACCATTACCTATGTGATCTTGGAGCAAGTGTGAGTTTGATGCCACTCTCGGTTGCAAAACGCCTTGGTTTCACTCGTTACAGAGCCTGTAGAATCTCTCTCGTTCTAGCGGACAGGTCGGTGAGACACCCGGTTGGATTGCTTGAGGACTTGCCGGTCATGATTGGAAATTTTGTTGTGCCTACCGATTTTGTGGTTCTAGAGATGGATGAAGAACCCAAAGATCCTCTCATCTTTGTAAGACCGTTGTTAGCCATTGTCGGTGCAATCATTGATGTGAGGAAAGGCAAAATTGATCTCCATTTGGGCAAAGACGACGTTCTTCGATTCGACATCAATGATGTGATGAAAAGCCCACAATTGATGGTCAAACTTTCTATATTGAGGCTATGAATGAGCTTGCGGATGAACTATTGGAAGAGTTGGCTTTGGAGGATCATCTCCAAGTGGCACTAACTAAGTGATATATCATGGTTTTTACCCCTTTTAAGCCATGATATAAGTCCGTTTTATAGAGTCTTTCTACTATTTTGTAGTGTTTTAGAGTCTTTTACAGGTTTTAGCACGTTTGGAGCATAATTGGAGATATTTGAGTTTTCTGGAGCATTTTGGAGCAAAGCAGAGATCGTGTATCGATTTGAAGCTCTTGTATCGACCGACACCACCTGGTGTCGATCGATACTGACACCATGAAGGAAGGAAGCGCGTCATTGCCCGAGTATCGATCGATACTACTTATGGTATCGGTCGATACCGTCGACCATGGAGAAGGAAACGCGACTTTTTACAAGTCTGGAGAATTCGCACATTGGTCCAGAAGACTTTAATAATTACAAGAAGCCCCAAAACGTGTTTTAGGTTATTAATTAGGATTTTTAGCCACTTTTGTTGGCTACTTTCGAATGAAACTTTATTTTACTCTGGTTTTTGGGGAGAGAACTCTGAACTCCTGTTTCTTATCGATTTCTTTGATGATCTATAAAATCATGTTGTTTTCATTCTCCATGTCTGAGTAGATCCCTTGTTAGGTTCAGGGTTCTCATAAGGATTTTCTCTGAATGTTAGATTAATTAGTTAATTAGGATTCACCATTTGAATTAGTTCTTCACCATAGGTTGTTCTCATAGCTAATTCTAGGTTGACGAATCTGGAACTTAGATCTTAGGATAATTGATTAGGCACGAGAGTGCGATTAATTACCTGACAGAACCTAGGGTGAGCAAAATAACTATTCGCAAAGAGATTTGGTTTAGTTGTTTTGTGAACAAATCAAACTTGAACTAAAAGCTGGTTTAGACTTTATGATTCGTAAAGAGATTTGGAATTCTAGGATTTAGACTTAGATAGTTTTCGCAACGAGAGTTGGTTAGCTATACTTTAGTGATTTGAGTTCAAGAACCGCGCTAAATCTGAATCATGTTAGTTAGTTTATCTACATTCATTGAATTCATGAGAAATACCCTGAGCCTATCGTCTTTCCAATTGAATTACAACTTGTTTAATTTATGTATTGCTTTCGATTACATCTTTTGGTTTAGCTTAATTCGAATCTATATAATCTATTGTGTGATATCTGGAGTTCTTGTGTTCGACCCCTACATATACTACAACAACTGCTTTAGTACTTATAGGGTATTAATTTGAGCAAATCAAATTTGGCGTCGTTGCCGGGGACTCAATTTCGCCATTAGATTTTAGCTAAGAATTTCGACTAAATCGTCGAGTATCGATCGACACCCTAGTGGTATCGGTCGATACTCGTCGTGAATTTATGTTACTTACGTTCTTGACTTTCGTGTTTCAGGTTGCATGCCTAATCGCGAAACCAGGAGAAACAAGAACACTCAGCTAGTTAATCTGTCAAACGAGGAACTAGCACTTTTGGAACGCACAAACAGGAAAGCAAAGACGCCAGCAGAGATGAACAACCCATTGGTTTTGATTTGTGATGAGGCTGGTACTTTGAGAGACCGAGAGGGTCAATTGTGAAATGAGAGGGGGCAACGACTTGATGGAGATGGAAACATCATTGTCCCTCCAGCTGTTGTGAATGTTGGGAATAATGTGGTTGATCGTGGTAGGACAATTGGAGAGTATAACAGGCCTGATCAATTCTATGCCAATCGATCAGCGATTCGTCCACCTGCTTTCCAGAGGAATGACTTTGAGCTGAAACCTGCATACTTCACTCTTGTGGGTCAGCACCGTTTTCATGGTTTTCCTCATGAGCACCCCATGGATCATATTGAGAGGTTCGAGGACTTGGTCACTAGCATCAAGTACAATGGAGTGTCCAACGATTACCTCCTCTATAAGCTTTTCCCATACTCTCTTGGTGGGGATGCAGCTTACTCGCTGAAGCAGTTACCTCCTGGATCGCTGACTACCTGGGAGGAGACTAAGAATGCCTTCCTCAATAATTTTTATGATGATGCGAGATCCGAAGAGCTCATGAACAAGATCTCCCAATTTTCTCAAGGAGCGACTGAGGCGTTTAAGGCTGCTTGGATCAGATTCAGATCATATCAGAGAGATTGTCCACATCACGGGTTCACTAAGGTTCAGTTGCTGGGTATCTTCTTCAGGGGGATTGATTGGAGGTATCAGATGGCCTTAGATGCTGCGAGTAATGGAAATTTCAACACCAGATATCCTGACGATGCTTATGTGCTGATTGAGAACTTGGCATCCAGCAATAGCACAAAGAATGCAGACTTTGAGCGGAAGAAGCAGGCTGGGAATTTGGATGGATCGCAGATTGCTGAGGTTCAAGCCAAGCTGGATTCAGTGCACAATCTCCTGATGGGTAAAACGAAGAAAGCTGTTCACTTTGCTGATGAGGATGAAGTGAAAGGTGTTAACTACATTGGTGGTGCTGGATTTCAAAGTCAAAGGTATCAATACCCACCTCACCCACCCAAATCTCCTGAAAGCAAGGTTGAATCTATGCTTGAACAAATTCTTGAGGGACATCAGAAGATGACATCAGATTTTAATGGGAAGATGGATGCTATGTACACGGATCTGAATGGGATAATCGAAGCTCTTAGCATTCATCAGAAGAGGCTGGAAACTCAGGTCGCTCAGACTGCAGCAGCTGTCAAGGGAAAGATGGTTCATGCACAGAATGAACACGTCAATGCAATCACCTTAAGAAGTGATGAAGAGGTCGATACAGGAGTGAAAACTGGCCTAACTGCAAAGAATCTCGTCGATCTTGCTGAAGATGACGACGATGAGGCTCCCGAAATCGCCCCAGTATCGATCGATACCACCCAACTTCGGTCGATACCCGTCCAAAGATCTGCCAAACACGTTTCGAAACAACAAGCATCGACTGACACCAGCCAGTGTCGATCGACACCAGTGCATATACTTTCACGGGACATCTCAAGCCCTCATGTGTCGATCGACACCCACCCTGTATCGATCGACACCACATCTGAAGAAACGACAGAGAAGCCTTGTATCGATCGACACCAACCTGGTATCGGTCGACACCCCTCACAGACTGAGCCAGAAACTGTGAAAACACCCAAGATTGTCGAGGAAAGGGTTTATAAGCCTAAAGTGCCATATCCTATACCACCTAGACACCTCAGAGGTCCCATCTCTGCAGAGAAGTTGCTTGGTTTTGAGAAGATGGTAAGGGGGATTCCCCATACGATGTCTTTTGAAGAAGCTTTTGAAAACCGCCCTTTGGAGTGTTACCTCCAAAACTGCAAAGAAACTGAGGAAGAGATTAAGGCACTCTTCATCAAGGCCAGAAGTACACCACCTCCACTGAAGCAGCTGACTAAGACGGAAGACCCATGAATATTCTCAGTTTCATGCTCTATCTCTGGAGTTAAATTCAAAGAGTCTATCGTTGACTCGGGGGCTGGAGTAAATGTCATGTCAAGGGAAATTGCAGAGAGATTGGGAGCTGATATTTGTCCGCCCAAGACATCCCTCACATACGCAAACTGTTCCACCTCACTTCCGCACGGTACAATCCCTGATTTGATGGTCACAGTAGGAGATTGTCTGGTTCCTACTGATTTTCAAGTTGTGGAGATGAGTGCAAGATCTACTACGCAGTTGATTCTTAGAAGACCGTTCATGGCTACGGTTGGTGTCATTATAGACACACCCAGCAAGAAAATCTCGTTCTCATACATTGACAAGGAGATCTCCTATAAAGCCATCCCTTCTGGAAGAGCTCCCAAACATATCTCTTGCATCACCGTTGTTACAGGAGAGACGTTGATGGTTGACCTTTTGGATGAGCCTTATGATGTGCCAACTATCATGGACATTCTAGATAGTCCTTCTATCATCACCAAGAGAGACATCAAAAAGGCTAAGGCAAAGAAGAAGGTAAAGAGCAAAAGAGTCGAGAGGGCTACCCATGTGACTTTAACCCGTCAGAAGTGTGATGGAGATTCGATTGAATATAAGGTGAAGTGCAAGGGGACTTCAAAACCATTCTCTAAGGCTAGAGTTATTCTTACTTCGGAGCTGAAAGAGAAAGGAAAGGATGTTATAGAGAGCATGTTGAGTAGAACTCTGAAGCTGGAAGTGTCTAGTTGTAGAACTTGCGTGGGAGTAAGTTCTCAAATTTCTCCTGACTGATCACCTGAGCCAAAGTCAAGCTAATGACTAAAAACAAGCGCTTGGTAGGAGGAAACCCACTGGTAAGTCTGTATATAAGTCTTTTGTTTTTGTTTTTGTTTTTGGTTTTGGTTTTGTGTCTTGTGTTTCACGTGCAACAGATTCAGAAGAGCAGTATCGATCGACACCCACCCGGTATCGATCGACACAATCCACATGACAAAGGAGCTGGGTATTTCTTAAGGGACCGTGAGCTACAGATCGATCGATGTCAAAATTGGCATCGACCAATATCCCCAGTATCGATCGATATCAACATGGTATCGGTCGATACCCGTCACCCAGGTACATCTCCTTCGATTTTCACCAATCCACTCGGCTCTTCTGTTTTTCTTTTACCGACTCTAGGCTAAATAACACTGGGGACAGTGTTGTTCAAGTATGGGGGAGGTAGTTGCTAACATTGTGTTTGTTTTTCTTTGAGTCAGTCGTTTTTGTGTCAAATTTGTTTTATTGAGTCAAAACCTGTTGGAGATTATGATCTTGTTATTGAATCTACTGTTTTAACTTTGCTTCTGAGTGTCCACTGTTACAGAATCAGTTACAGATCGACTAATGAAAAATCCAAAGGCTGAACAGTTAACTAGAAGACACACATGTTTCCCGCAGAGTTCTTTTAAAGTCTGAGCCAAATTTCTGCACTTCATCGATGTGGTTAGTATTCATAGAGCTTGATTCCTCATTCATATCTGACAAAGGAACCCATGTGTTTAAAAGTAATAGTATCTCTCTCCCCTTCTGTTAGTTAATAAATAAGTGCATGAAAAGATGAGATGATTTTCTCCTAAGTAGAGGGTTAGGAATGTTTCCAACGATCCCATTATACTACTTGGGTGAGGAATGATCACACAAAGGTTGGAAGCGAGGCTAGGATTTTCCTATGATGCCATTATTCGCCTACAACCTTTGATACATTGAGGGGAAGAACCGGGGATTCGGTGGCAAACACCATCAATACTCGCGTCTCATACCTTGATGTGTATGTGCGAATCTAAATGGAGAAGAAAAAAAAAAAAACAAAACAAAATAAGAAATAAGTCTGGGGGAGAGAAAGTGATACAAAAAGTGTGAAATTGGGTGGTTCCTTGTCTGATATTGTATGAGAAAGAATCTAGAAGCTTCTTGGTATTAATCACAGCGATGAAACTGGCGGTGATGGGTTTAATTGAATGAAGCTGCGAAATAATGTATGTAGTCTGGTGATATAGCTCAAATTAATACCCTAAAGTACTAAAGCTTTGTCGATTGTAATACTTAGGGATCGAATCCACAGAGACTCAGGGAAACACACAATAGATTATTCAGATCAGAATGAAACTAAACCAACAATGTAATTAAAAGCAGATGCGTAAATTAAACGAGTTGTAAAACAATTGGAAAGAAGCTAGGCTCAGGGTATTTCTCAGGAATTCAATGAATGTAGATAACTAACTAACAGGATTCAGATTTAGCGCGGTTCTTGAACTCAAATCACTAAAGTATAGCTAACCAACTCTCGTTGCGAAAATTATATAAGTCTAAATCCTAGAATTTTAAATCTCTTTGCGAATCCTAAAGTCTAAACCAGCTTTTAGTTCAGGTTTGATCTGTTCACAAAACAACTAAACCAAATCTCTTTGCGAATAGTTATTTTGCTCACCTAGGTTCTGTCAGGTAATTAATCGCACTCTCGTGCCTAACCAATTATCCTAAGATCTAAGTTCTAGATTCGTCAACCTAGAATTAGCTATGGGAACAACCTAAGGCGAAGAACT
>PKMM01004175.1:159275-192335 GCA_002933915.1 Eutrema heterophyllum | reverse complement strand
AAAGGAACCTTAGATCCTTCGCTCATCTCCACAACCTGAAAATCAGTAGGAACCAGACAGTCTCCTACTTCGACTGGCAAATCGAGGATCGTAGCATAGGGAAGTGAGCTGGTGGAGTTTGCGTATGTGAGAAGTGTCTTGGGAGATCCCATATCAGCTTTCAATTTCTCCGCATTCTCCCTTGACATGAGGTTGACACTAGACCCTGAGTCAACAAGGGATTCCTTGAACTTGACTCCAGAGATGGAGCATGGAACTGAAAATTTTCCTGGGTCTTCCCTCTTAGTCAGCTGCTTAGGTGGAGGTGGTGTACTTCTGGCCTTGATGAAGAGTGCCTTGATCTCTTCCTCAGTTTCTCTGCAGTTGTGGAAGTAACACTCCAAAGGACGGTTTTCAAAAGCTTATTCAAAAGATATAGTGTTGGGAATCCTCCTGACCATCTTCTCAAAAGCGAGCAACTTCTCCGCAGTTATGGGTTTCATGAGATGTCTAGGTGGTATAGGATATGGCACCCTAGGCTTGTAAACCCTTTCCTCGACAATCTTGGGTGTTTTCTCAATTTCTGAATCAGTCTGCGAGGGGTGTCGATCGACACTAGTGGTGGTGTCGATCGACACAGGTGGGTTTGAAACGACTCGAGCATGTGTCTGGGCGGGTATCGATCGACACTGGCTGGTGTCGGTCGATACAAGGGGATTTTCAGAATCCCAATCGTCATCTTCAGCTTGGTGTCGATCGACACAGGTAGTGGTGTCGAGCGATGCTTGTTGCTTCAAAACGTCCTTGGCAGATCCTTGGACGGGTATCGACCGATGCTGGGTGGTATCGATCGATACTGGGGCGATTTCGGGAGCCTCATCGTTGTCATCTTCAGCAAGATCGACGAGATTCTTTGCAGTTGGGCCAATTTTCACACCTGGATCGACCTCTTCATCACTTCTCGAGATGATTGCATTGACGTGTTCATTATGTGCATGAACCATCTTTCCCTTGACAGCTGCTGCAGTATGAGCTACCTGAGTTTCCAGCATTTTCTGATGAATGTTGAGAGCCTCGATTTTCCCATTCAGATCGGTGTACAAAGCATCCAACTTCCCATTAAAGCTCACCGTCATCTTCTCTTGCCCTTGAACCAGCTGTTCAAGCATATCCTCGATCTTACTCTCATGAGTCTTAGCAGGTACCTGCTGATAGGATGAACTCCCATAGTTCCTTGTGTAACCACTGCTCTGGAAAGGTTTCTGGCTAAACTGATTCGACCCAGGACCACCTTGATAACCCTCAGATTTGAATCCTCCTTGCTGAAAGTTGTTGTTGTAGTGATTCCTCTGACCTTGAAAACCAGAACCACCAACATAGTTAACATCCTCTACCTCATCCTCCTTGAAAACCTCGACATCATCAGCAAAGTGAACAGCCTTCTGCTGCTTGCCCATCAACAAATTGTGCACCGAATCCAGCTCCGCATGCACCTCAGCAATCTGTGAACCCTCTATACCACCAGCTAGCTTCTTACGTTCCATGTCAGCACTCTTTGTGCTATTGCTCGACGCAAAATTCTCAATCAGCTGGTAAGCATCATCAGGATATTTGGTAAAGAAGTTACCATTGCTCGCAGAGTCCAAAGCCATCTGATATCTCCAATCAATCCCTCTGAAAAAGAAACTCAGTAGCTGAACCATAGTGTACCCATGATGTGGACAATCCCTCTGATACGATCTGAATCTTCCACAAGCAGCCTTGAAAGCCTCAGTCGTTCCCGGAGAAAATTGGGAAATCTTGTTCCTAAACTCTTATGATCTCGCATCGTTATAGAAGTTATTTAGGAAGACAGTCTTAGTCTCATCCCAGTTAGTTAATGAGCCAGCTGGTAGTTGCTTGAGCCAATAAGAAGCATCCCCACCAAGAGAGTATGGGAAAAGCTTACAGAACAGGTAGTCGTAGGATACTCCATTGCATTTGATGCTAGAGACCAAATCCTCGAACTTCTCGATATGATCCATGGGATGCTCATGAGAAAGACCATTGGAAAGAAGCTAGGCTCATGGTATTTCTAAGGAATTCAATGAATGTAGATAACTAACTAACATGATTCAGATTTAGCGCGGTTCTTGAACTCAAATCACTAAAGTGTAGCTAACCAACTCTCGTTGCGAAAACTATCTAAGTCTAAATCCTAGAATTCCAAATCTCTTTGCGAATCCTAAAGTCTAAACCAGCTTTTAGTTCAGGTTTGATCTGTTCACAAAACAACTAAACCAAATCTCTTTGCGAATAGTTATTTTGCTCACCTAGGTTCTGTCAGGTAATTAATCGCACTCTCGTGCCTAACCAATTATCCTAAGATCTAAGTTCTAGATTCGTCAACCTAGAATTAGCTATGGGAACAACCTAAGGCGAAGAACTTAATTCATATGGTGAATCCTAATCAATCAATTAACCTAACATTCAGCGAAAACCCTTATGAGAACCCTGAACCTAACAAGAGAACTACTCAGACATGGAGAATGAAAACAACATGATTGAATAGATCATCAAAGAAATCAATAAGAAACAGGAGTTCAGAATTGTCTCCCAAAAACCCTGTAACAAATCTCTCTCCAAAAAAACCATAGTAGAATAAAGCTTAATCAGAACGTAATCAAGCGTAGCCAACAAAAGTGGCTCAAAAACCTAATTATAGTGCTAAAACACGTTTTGGGTTAAATTGTAAATAATAAAGTCTTCTGGGCAATTTTGCAATTCTTCAACTCTTCATAAAAGTCGCGTTTCCTTCCCCATGGACGACGGTATCGACCGATACCTGAGTGGTATCGAACGATACTCGGGCAGTGACGTGCTTCCTTCTTTCATGATGTCAATATCGATCGACACCAGGTGGTGTCGGTCGATACAAGGGCTTCAAATCGGGTACTCAGCTACACGAACTTCTGTTTTGCTCCAAAATGCTCCAATAAGCTCCAATATCTCCAATTATGCTCCAAATATGCTAAAACCTATAAAATGCTCTAAAACACTACAAAATAGTATAAAGACTATAAAATGGACCAATATCATGGCTTAAAAGGGGTAAAAACCATGATATATCATCTGGGGAAGCTACGAATGCCTAAGGAGAAGTACATGGTGGTTAGTCTTGAAACTGGTTAGGTGACATTTGGGTGCTTGGGAAAAGGGTCACTGCAGTGTTTCAAGAGCAGGTGAGTCTCCGTGTTTTCAAACCTCTTTCTCTGGTTTAGTCTTCTATTTGCTTGAGGGCAAGCAAAGGCTAAGTCTGGGGGAGTTGATATATCATGGTTTTTACCCCTTTTAAGCCATGATATAAGTCCGTTTTATAGAGTATTTCTACTATTTTGTAGTGTTTAAGAGTCTTTTACAGGTTTTAGTACGTTTGGAGCATAATTGGAGATATTTGAGCTTTCTGGAGCATTTTGGCGCAAAGCAGAGATCGTGTAGCGATTTGAAGCCCTTGTATCGACCGACACCACCTGGTGTCGATCGATACTGACACCATGAAGGAAAGAAGCACGTCATTGCCCGAGTATCGATCGATACTACTTATGGTCTGCAGAACGCGACTTTTTACAGGTCTGGAGAATTCGCACATTGGTCCAGAAGACTTAAATAATTACAAGAAGCCCCAAAACGTGTTTTTGGCTTTTAATTAGGATTTTTAGCCACTTTTGTTGGCTACGTTCGAATGAAGCTTTATTTTACTCTGGTTTTTGGGGAGAGAACTCTGAACTCCTGTTTCTTATTGATTTCTTTGATGATCTATTCAATCATGTTGTTTTCATTCTCCATGTCTGAGTAGATCCCTTGTTAGGTTCAGGGTTCTCATAAGGATTTTCTCTGAATGTTAGGTTAATTAGTTAATTAGGATTCACCATCTGAATTAGTTCTTCACCATAGGTTGTTCTCATAGCTAATTATAGGTTGACGAATCTGGAACTTAGATCTTAGGATAATTAATTAGGCACGAGTGCGATTAATTACCTGACAGAACCTAGGGTGAGCAAAATAACTATTCGCAAAGAGATTTGGTTTAGTTGTTTTGTAAACAAATCAAACTTGAACTAAAAGCTGGTTTAGACTTTAGGATTCACAAAGAGATTTGAAATTCTAGGATTTAGACTTAGATAGTTTTCGCAACGAGAGTTGGTTAGCTATACTTTAGTGATTTGAGTTCAAGAACCGCGCTAAATCTGAATCCTATTAGCTAATTTATCTACATTCATTGAATTCCTGAGAAATACCCTGAGCCTATCTTTCTTCCAATCGACTTACAACACATTTAGTTTACGCATTGCTTTCATTTACATTTGTTGGTTTAGCTTAATTCGAATCTATATAATCTATTGCGTGATATCTGGAGTTCTTGTGTTCGACCCTTACATATACTACAACAACTGCTTTAGTACTTATAGGGTATTAATTTGAGCATATCACTAAGAAACAAGGAGATCATGGGTTTCTTCATGGTGAAAGTGTTGAGTATGCAAGGATAGTTGACTCGCACAAGGTTTTAGATGGAAAGGCTACATTTTTGGAATTGACTCAAGTTGCACACAACATAAGCGCTGTTGAGATTAGACTTGAGGACGAAGGCGAAGCTAGCAATGGTAAGTCTAGCTTGGATGAGGGTTGGAGCGAGCTCAAGGCACCCAAATTCAACCTCAAACTGCTCTCAATTGGGCTAAGGTATGCGTTCGTAGGTTCCAAATGAGTCTTACCCGGTGATAGTTAATGATGAGCTTAGTGAAAAAGAGATTGTCACCCTTTTGAAAGAATTGAAAATTTTTAGGAGAGCCATTGGATATTCACTTGATGATATTAAAGGAATTCCTCATCTCTTTGCCCACATAGGATCCATCTAGAAAATGAATTGATGACTTCTATCGAGCATCAAAGAAGGTTAAATCCTAATTTGAAAGAGGTTGTCAAGAAAGAGATTCTTCAGCTTCTCGATGCGGGGATCATCTATCCTATCTCCGATAGTACTTGGGTGTCTCCGATCCATGTGGTGTCCAAAAAGGGTGGAATCACGGTGATAAAAAACGAAAAAGATGAACTAATTCCAACTAGGACTATCACTGGTCATAAGGTGTGTATCGACTATCGAAAACTTAACTCCGCCACTAGAAAAGATCATTTCCCTCTGCCATTTATTGATCAAATGCTAGAAAGACTTGCGAACCACCCATATTATTGTTTCCTAGATGGGTCCTCAGGATACTTTCAAATCCCGATTCACCTTAGTGACCAAGAGAAGACGACATTTACATGTCCTTATGGTACCTTTGCTTATCGAAGGATGCCGTTTGGACTTTGTAACGCACCCGCAACTTTTCAAAGGTGCATGATGTCGATCTTCTCGGATTTAATTGATTGAAGTTTTCATGGATGATTTTTTGGTATATAGTGATATACTTGGTTTTTACCGTTTTCTAACGTATGTTTTGGTGTTTCTTTGAAATGTTTTATCGAGTCAAAGTTCGTTTTTAGAGTCTTTTAGTCCTTTATTTAGTTATCTCAAGTAAAAAGGCGTCCAATGAAGAAATTGGAGTTACAAGGGCAAAAACGCACGAAACCGTGAAGAAAAGAACAGAATCGGCAGATGCAGAATGTGGCCGGTCGATGGAGCCGGTCGATGCATCCCCTACCCAAGAGTTCAGCATCGATCAATGCAAGACGTCTAGAGAATCAACAATCGATCGATGCAAGGAGTGCATCGATCGATGCAGTGTGTCCAGAGAAACAGCCATCGACCGATGCAAGCCGACGAGAAGAAAAAGGAAACTTCTGTTTTTCCTGTTTTGCCCTAGAAACTTTCTATTTTGACCTAATTCGACCTAGGACCTATATATACTCTATTTTTAACCTCTTTGACGGCACTGCTTGATACCGCTTTTCATAGACTTTTCACAGCTCTTTATTCTATTCAGACTTTTTTCTCTTGATCATTGTAAGCTTGAGAGAAGAATCTTGACATCTATTGAGAAGAATTCCAAACCCTTTCTCTCTTAATTTATACTATGTCTTCTTCATCTCTTTGCTTGTTCTCTGTTTCCATGTCTGAGTAGTTCATTAGTTAGGTTTAGGGTTTCAAGGGGACCCGTGAATCATTGAATTAGACATAGATAGGGATTTATCTTTTGTGGTTTTCGCTTATTGTTGTGTTTATTGCTTAGGCTTGAGCTGACCGCTAGGTCTATGAACTAGGGCTTAATCTGAGAGCGCGGAAGTGTATTAGGCTGCTAGAAAGAACATAAGTGATAAGAATCCTTCCCGGGACTCGGCACTCGAAGGCGGTAACGGGGATAATCCTTGACTCACCAATGGATCGCTCCAAAAACGAACAAGGCGGTGATGATTTAGGCCAATGAAATCGTGGTAGAAAGGTAATGAAGGGCGAGATTCCACTCGGTGATCTTCACGCTAGACACTCTTTAGACGCTTCACGGGATTAGATCGATAGATGGGTCGGGACAAAAGACGATGGAATTCTTTTGAGATGACCGGTTTGAACACTCGGAATCCACCAAGTAATTCGGGGCTTTAGATCATTTGGACTCCACCAAGATGATCAAAAACTAGCTCACAAAGAACTAGAAAAACAAGAGAATCCACTCTCAAATAATCGCTCAAGGCAACAAGGTTTTTAACAAAATATTTCTTAGCTTATTATTTCACAACTTACGTTTACATATAGCACAAAGGAAAGAAACTAACCTAGAGTTAATAAGTAACTCTAGTTAAGTTACAACAATTAAGCAGAAAATCTAGGAAAAAGAAATACAAGTTGCAAAGGTTGCAATCAAAGAAAATACACAAAAATACAAGTTGCAAAGCTTGGTGGCGGAATGAACATTAATCGACATGAACAGTGCACACGTTTTTGAACTGTTCGGAACAGTGTTTGGCTGCTCTTCTTGGTTGGGCTTTGGACACAAAAACCATTGGAAAAACAGGGCTGGGTGCTGGACTTTGATCTTGGGATTTATGGACTTGTTTTAGGATGTGTAAAACCAAAAACAAGTGAAACACATCATGGCCTGTTTTTTTTATCATGGCTTTGATGAATAACCCTTAACCTTCCTTGCCCATTTGATAATGACTCTTGAAGTCTTTCTCTTGTTAACTTCTTTAAGGGCCACGAATTTGCATTTGTCTTGGACCTGGTTTGTTGTCAACACAGCATGTTGGGCTTGTTGATCTTGCTTGCCCTAATTCTTCTCATTTAGTCCATAGTTAGCTATTGAACCCTTTGGAGACGTCCTCACTGTTGCACCTCTATAGAGCGATTTGGAAGTCGGATTGGGACGTTCTTGAGCGTTTTGGAAACTAGACCCAAAGATATTCAAATCCATATGTGAATTGTTTCCTGAAGATACGTGAGCTAGTAGCGGCGTTCGTTTGAATATTGCCTTCGAATTTGAGCTCTTTTTGCAAACGTTTTCTTCATTTGTTCCACGACTTCTAATCATCGTGTATGGTCCAGCCGGTTCAAGTTTTGTTTCTACATGATCTTCCTTGGCTGCTACCAGTATCACATCAATAAGCGAGCGAATTTTCCTATGAGCGCGGAAGTGTATACGATTCGTGAACATATTAAACCTGCTCGTTAAAGCTGACCTAGAATTCTATGAGCACGGAAGTGGATTAGGGTGCTAGGTTTGGTAACCATGAGCACGGAAGTGGATTAGTTAATATTTGTGTTAGAGTTTGAAACTTGTGTTTAATTATTCCCTGAATAGTTGTCTGATTCGTGATCTCCGGATTCCTGAGAATAAACCCTTGACCTAACGCTTTTCCCTTATTGAATTTACATCGTTTTAATTGCATTTGTTACTTTTCCAAAACCAACCATACTCTAGTCTTAGCTTAGTTTCATAATTGTGAGAATTGTAGTGTAGCTTTGGTCTATGTGGATTCGATCCTAAAGTACTGCATTGACAACCGTTATGATTGCGGTAGTGTGAACTTTAGTATTAATTGCGGTAGTGTGAACACTTAAATCAATTTGGCGCCGTTGCCGGGGACCAATAACGTTACCTTCAATTCTGAATTTGAAATTTAGTCTACGATTTACTAATATATTTTATTTTACATTCCTGTGTATTGCATGAACCTTTTAAGATGGATTACTACTCAAGGAACGATGGAAATCGATCCCATCTCCGCCGTGAAGATCAGAGGCGATCACCCATGCGTCGCGAATCTGCTGCAATTACATTTCAATGCCAGACTTCTACGCGAATCGGCCAGCCCCGTCCTACTCACACCAAAACCAGGGTTGGAGCGATGAAGGGTACATCCATCACTACCACCAACCGAGAACCCAAGCACCACCTCGTGCTTACGGTCTCAATCCCAGCGAGTCTCTGGAAACCATGATGCACACGCTACTGAGAAACCAGCAGGAATCCTCATTCGAGCTCGACGCAAAATTGGAGTATATCAAATAGGATCTTGGTGGGAAGTGTGATGCTATCTACGCCCAGGTACAAAGACTTGAGGAGAAAGTAAAGCATTTAGAACCAATGCAACTACATCAGACCTGCGAGATCGAGAAAAACCAAGTTTTCATCGATCATGTCAACGAATCCATGAAGCTCATAGAAGACAGCTTTGAAAAGAAACTCATGAACTTGAGAGAGAGCCTCTTGACGACTGCTACACGCTTGGAAATCATTGCGAGTAAGACACACATGGTTGAGAGACGAGTGGAAGAAGTTGGCAACCAAGGGAGAGAGGTTCATTCATCCATCCATGTTCTTCACGAGGGGTAGAAGCGAACAGCGGAAGCGATCCAAGACGTTCGTTTCAAAATGGATGGAAGGTACAACGATCTTCTTGGCAAAACCATGGGCTTTGGAGACAAGTCCTCCGACTTTTCTGGTGAAATCAAAATGCTTCAGAACCATCTATCCAACGTCGAGAACACTGTCGACCTCCACCTCAGAACTAATTTGGACGAAATAAGACAGGATATGACCTATAGCTGCAATGCTGTGATTCTCCTAGCTGAGGCAGAGGCACCCCCAAGAGTACAAAGGAACATGGATAATCAATGCATGATGATAAGAGAAACCGCGAGAATCCGAGGGAGGAAACCACGCGAGGGAATCCAAACTCTGAGGCGAACTCTGGCCTCAGAACATGAGGATTGGGAAACTCGGCCCATAAGCGAAGAGATGCTAGATGATTTCCATTCCATTGTGAAGGAAATCCCACTCCACATGTCATTCGATCAAGCCTGAAGGAAATACCCAGCAATGAAGGAGCTCTTTTGGTATAGCAGGGAAGATAAGTACGAGATCGAAGACCTGTTTGACGAAGCTAGGAAGAAGCTGTCTATGCCCAGAACATTGGACAAGCTCGAAGAACCAGGGTGCTTCGTCGTGCCATGCGAAATCTTTGGCTCCTACTTCGACAGTGCTCTATGTGATTCGGGAGCCGCTATAAACCTTATGTCAGAGGCGGATGCAAGACGTTTGAAGATCGACAACATGAAACCCTCGAGGATGCGAATCGGGCTTGCAGATGGTTCAACCACCACCACAGTTGGCATGATCGAGAATCTCCCTCTGAAATTTGGAAATTGCATTGTCCCGGTCGAATTCCAAGTGGCGAAAACCGGCAGAATGAAGGACAAACCTCTACTTCTTGGAAGACCATTCTTAGCAACAGCAGGGGCCATTATGGATTGGCCAAATAGGAGGATGTGCCTCGCAAATGTCGACAAGGAAATCTTCTACCTAGCAGCACCCCCCGGTTTCGCTTCGAAACGCATTCGCTACACGGTCGAAGGGAAAAGGGGATGCGAAATACATGAAGCCTTCGATGACTATCCAAGCACGGATGAAGACAAGAAGACCTTAAGGAGGAGATCAAAGCGAGCTAAGGGGAATGCAAACCCCTTAGGTCCGTCATCCGCTTGAGACACTCAAGAAGTCGAGCTAACAACTTAAAACAAACACTTGGTGGGAGGCAACCCACCAGTACGTATTTACTTATTTGTTTTAAGTTTTTAGAACATTAACTTAATAGATTTTGGGTTTTTGGTTTTCTATTTCTTTTCTAAAAAAAAAAAAAAAAAAAAAAAAAGAGCAATCGATCGATGCCGAGGGGGCCGATAATTCACAATCGATCGATGCAGAATGTGCATCGATCGATGGAGGCTGGACAGACAAACCCCAATCGATCGATGCAATAATCTGCATCGATCGATGCTGGCCCAGGTAAGTGTTTCGATTTCAAATCCGGTTTATTCCGGTTTAATTCACTAAAATTGAACCGGGTTTCCCCTTATCTTCTTCTTCTTCCCCAAATTTCTTCTCTTCTCCTCTCACTCCCATCGATCAATTCTCTCCTTTTCTCAAGAACACACAATTTTCAATCTCTCGTAACTTCCTTGATTCTCAACGGATTTGGACGATTTTGGTGTCTATCCCCATCGATTTTTTGTGCTCACAAAACTCCCAACCCAGTTTCTTCGATTAGCAAAGGTATAAGCTCCTAATTCCCCTTTTACAGTCACGATTTTGGTAAGAAAAATCACCCATGGGTTGTTGATTTGTCTCATGCATCCATGAGTGAATATTTTGTGCAATTCAACCTTGTTAGGCTGTTAGGGAACAAATTCGACACCCCTTTGTTCTTATTGATGAGATTTTGTGGAAATTTCAAAAACCTAGGATTTATGGGTTTGTGTAAATTCCGGGTTTGCATTAGTTCTTGTGCAACTTAGAGGCGTTCCTTGGGGGGAATTGATTTGCTTCTAGGCATATTTCATATCGCACATGCATGAACCCTCAATCCTCATGAATTGATAAATCGTTGAGAACGCCTTTCGTTCGTCAAGTTCATACACTTCTCAATCTCTGCAAATATATCATTGTGATGGACTGTTGTGGATGTTTGATGATGATATATGCTATTTGATCTCCCATAACGACACCTTGATGTGCTCGTGTGCTGTTTCTAGTCTTTGAAGCTCACTTGAAAAAAAATTATTCTTGTTCGTTTTCCAGGACAATGAGAAGGACCAGTAGGTGATATATCATGGTTTTTACCCCTTTTAAGCCATGATATAAGTCCGTTTTATAGAGTCTTTCTACTATTTTGGAGTCTTTTAGAGTCTTTTACAGGTTTTAGCATGTTTGGAGCATAATTGGAGATATTGGAGTTTTTTGGAGCATTTTGGAGCAAAACAGAAGCTTGTGTAGCTGAGTACCCAATTTAGAGTCTCAGTATCGATCGATACTACCCTAGTATCGATCGATACTCATTGCAGTAAGACAGAAGTCGCGACTTTTATGAAGAGTTGAAGAATTGCAAAATTGCCCAGAAGACTTTAATAATTGCAATAAACCCCAAAACGTGTTTTAGGTTATTAATTAGGTTTTTGAGCCAGTTTTGTTGGCTACGTTTTGATTAGACTTGATTTTTGGACTCTGAGTTTTGTGAGAGAGATTTGTAAGGGAGACAAGTCTGAGACTCTGTTCGTCCGAGAGAAGATTTTGAACCCTCTTGTTACTCTCCTTTTTATTATTTATTTGAGTATTATTTCAGTCATGTTTATTGTCTCAATTACCATGTCTGAGTAGTTCTCTTGTTAGGTTCAGGGTTCTCATAAGGATTTTCTCTGAATGTTAGGTTAATTGAATAATTAGGATTCACCATCTGAATTAGTTCTTCGCCTAGGTTGTTCTCAAAGCTAATTCTAGACTGATCACCTAGAACTTAGATCTTAGGATAATTGGTTAGGCACGAGAGTGCGATTAATTACCTGACAGAACCTAGAGTGAGTAAAATAACTATTCGCAAAGAGATTTGGTTTAGTTGTTTTGTGAACAAATCAAACTTGAACTAAAAGCTGGTTTAGACTTTAGGATTCGCAAAGAGATTTGGAATTCTAGGATTTAGACTTAGATAGTTTTCGCAACGAGAGTTGGTTAGCTATACTTTAGTGATTTGAGTTCAAGAACCGCGCTAAATCTGAATCCTATTAGCTAATTTATCTACATTCATTGAATTCCTGAGAAATACCCTGAGCCTATCTTTCTTCCAATCGACTTACAACACATTTAGTTTACGCATTGCTTTCATTTACATTTGTTGGTTTAGCTTAATTCGAATCTACATAATCTATTGAGTGAATTCTGGAGTTCTTGTGTTTGACCCCTACTTATACTACAACACTGCTTTAGTAATTTTAAGGGTATTAATTTGAGCATATCAAATTTGGCGCCGTTGCCGGGGACTCAATTTCGCCATCAGATTTTAGTGAAGAATTTCGACTAAATCGTCGAGTATCGATCGACACCCTAGTGGTATCGGTCGACACTCGTCGCGTTTTTTTTCTTTTCAGTTACTTACGTTCTTGATCTTTCGTGTTTCAGGTGTATGCCTACTCGAGAAACAAGAAGAAACAAGAACACTCAGCTAGTTGATCTGTCAAACGAGCAGCTAGCACATTTGGAACGCACACTCAGAAAAGCAAAGAAGCAAGCAAAGATGAATAACAACATAGTGGTTTTGATTCAGGATGAAGCTGGTACTTTCAGAGACCGAGAGGGTCAATTGTGCAATGAGAGAGGGCAAAGACTTGATGGAGATGGGAACGTTATTGCCCCTCCAGCTGTTGTAAATGCTGAGAACGCTGCGGTTGAGCGTGGTAGAACAATTGGTGAATGCAACAGACCTGATCAATTCTACGAAAATCGATCAGCAATTCGTCCTCCTGCCTTTCAGAGGAATGGCTTCGAGCTGAAGCCTGCATACTACACTCTTGTAGGTCAGCACACTTTTCATGGTCTCTCTAATGAACACCCCATGGATCATATTGAGAAGTTCGAGGATTTGGTCTCTAGCATCAAATGCAATGGAGTGTCCTACGACTATATGTTCTGTAAGCTTTTCTCATACTCTCTTGGTGGGGATGCTTCTGATTGGCTCAAGCAACTACCAGCTGGGTCATTGACTACATGAGACGAGACTAAGACTGCTTTCCTGAATAAATTCTATGATGATGCGAGATCAGAAGAGTTTAGGAATAAGATTTCCCAGTTTTCTCAGGGAATGACTAAGGCTTTCAAGGCTGCTTGGGGGAGATTCAGATCATATCAGAGGGATTGTCCACATAATGGGTACACTATGGTTCAGTTGCTGAGTTTCTTTTTCAGAGGGATTGACTGGAGGTATCAAATGGCGCTGGACTCTGCGAGCAATGGTAATTTCTTTACCAAATATCATGTTGATGCTTACCAGCTGATTGAGAATTTTGTATCTAGCAATAGCACAAAGAGTGCTGACATGGAGCGTAAGAAGTTGGCTGGTGGTATGGAAGGTTCACAGATTGCTGAGGTGCATGCGAAGCTAGATTCGGTGCATAATTTGTTGATGGGCAAGCAGCAGAAGGCTGTTCACTTTGGTGATGATGTTGAGGTTTTCAATGAGGATGAGGTAGAGGATGTTAACTACATTGGTGGTTCTAGTTTTCAAGGTCAGAGGAATCAATACAACAGCCGAAATTTCAACAACAACTTTCAGCAAGGGGATTCAAATATGAGGGTAATCAAGGTGGTTCTGGATCGAATCAGTTTAACCAGAAACCTTTTCAGAGCAGTGGTTACACAAGGAACTATGGGAATTCATCTTATCAGCAAGTACCTGCTAAGAATTCTGAGAGCAAGATCGAGGCTATGCTTGAACAGCTGGTTCAAGGGCGGGATAAGATGACGGTGAGCTTCAATGGGAAGTTGGATGATCTTTACCCAACCTTGAATGGAAGGATCGAAGCGCTCAGTATGAGTCAAAAGAAGTTGGAAATTCAGGTTGCTCAAACTTCAGAAGCTGTGAAAAGGCAAGAGGGTGTTCTTCCAGGTAGAGGAGAGAACCCAAGGAGGGAGCACATCAATGCAATCACTCTGAGGAGTGGAAAAGAGGTGAATGCAGGAGTTAAGGATGCATCACCTGCAGAGATTTTCGTCGATCTCGACGATGAGCATTCTGAAATCTTGACGGTATCGATCGATACACCCCAGTGACGATCGACACCAGTCAAAATCTTGCAACGGGACAACTCCAAAGCCCCAGTGTCGATCGACACCCCTCAGGCATCGGTCGATACTGAGACTACTGCGGAAAAGACACCTGAGACTTCGAATGTAGTGCCTAAGGTAGTTCCAGAATGAGTCTATATACCGAGGATACCTTATCCTAGAGCTGTTGGGAAGACTAAGAAGGAAGTGGAAGACGCTAGATGCAAGCAGATATTGGACAGGTTGATTGTCGAACTTCCTTTCCTCGATGCTATTAAGACTTCCCTAGCTTTCAGAAGATACGTCAAGAAGATGGTGTCTAGCAACATGAACCTTGAAGAAGGATGTGTGATGCTTACTCAGGAGTATGACTGATTTGCCAAGAGGATGGGTATGACTGATTTCACGCCCACAAGGATATCTTTGATACTTGCTGATCGCTCAGTGCGACTTCCAGAGGGGCTACTCGAAGATGTTCCTATTAGGATCGGGAATTGCTTGATCCCGACTGATTTCATTATCTTGGAGTACGATGCTGAACCCAGAGACCCCCTTATCCTGGGTAGACCATTCCTTGCCACAGCTGTTGCATTGATTGATTGCAGGAATGGGAAGATAGCTCTTAACATAGGTGATTTGGTCATGACCTTTAACATGGATAAGATGATGAAGAGACCGACTATCGATGGGCAGACTTTCTTCGTAGATACTTTCACGGATATTGCTGAAGAGTACTTCATGGAGATGCATCCTGAGGATCCGTTGGAGAGGGCACTGGTTTGTTCAACTGAATCTGAGGTGTTCTTGAGAGAAAACGCTGCTGGTTACTCAAAGATGCTTGACACTGCACCATCAGTGTTGATCGATACTCCCTTAGTATCAGTTGACACCCTACGGCCAGACAGGGAATTGGGCGAATGTTCCAGACAAGCTACTAAGCTTGGAGATTGGAGCGAGGAGAAAGCTCCTAAGGTGGAACTCAAACCACTTCCAGCCAATCTGAGGTATGTTTTTCTTGGTCCTAATTCCACATACCCTGTGATTATTAATTCTTCTTTGAACAACGCAGAGGTTGCCTTACTGCTGAGCAAGCTGCGCATGTATCGCAAAGCTCTTGGCTATTCTCTTGATGACATTTCAGGTATACAATCAGATCTGTGCATGCATAGGATTCATCGTGAGGACGAGTCAAAGGCCACAATTGAGCATCAGAGAAGGCTGAATCCAAATCTGAAAGAAGGAGGTTATGAAGCTCTTGGATGCATGGGTTATCTATGCCATCTCAGACAGTTCTTGGGTTAGTCCGGTGCACGTTGTTCCTAAGAAAGGAGGGATAACTGTGGTGAAGAATGAGAAAGATGAGCTGGTTCCTACTAGAACTATTACTGGGCATCGAATGTGTATTGACTACAGGAAGTTGAATGCGGCCACAAGGAAAGATCATTTCCCATTGCCTTTCATTGATCAGATGTTAGAGAGGTTGGCTAGTCATCCCTACTACTGTTTTCTCGATGGGTATTCAAGTTTTTTCCAGATTCTGATACATCCAGATGATCAGGGGAAGACGACTTTTACATGTCCTTATGGCACATTCGCATACAGGAGAATGCCATTTGGATTATGTAATGCTCCAGCTACTTTTCAGAGATGCATGATGTCTATCTTCACAGACATGATTAAGGATTTTATGGAGGTGTTCATGGATGATTTTTCAGTATATGGATCATCGTTCAAGGACTGTTTGGCTAACTTGTGCAAGGTGCTACAGAGGTGTGAGGAGAAACACTTGGTCCTTAATTGGGAAAAGTGTCACTTTATGGTTCAAGATGGCATCGTTCTTGGGCACAAGGTTTCTGAAGCTGGGATCGAGGTTGATAAGGCTAAGATTCAGGTTATGACAGGTCTGCCACCACCGACTTCTGTGAAAGATATTAGGAGTTTTCTGGGTCATGCTGGGTTTTACAGGTGATTTATTAAGGATTTCTCCAAGGTAACCCGCCCACTCACCGCCCTGTTATGCAAGGAGACACGATTTGATTTCACACCAAAGTGTCTTGCGGCCTTTGAGGAGATTAATAAGGCTTTAGTGAGTGCTCCTATTGTGCAACCTCCACATTGGACTTTGCCTTTCGAGATTATGTGCGACGCCAGCGATTTTGATGTGGGTTCTGTTCTGGGTCAGAGGAAGGATAAGAAGCTGCATGTCATCCACTACGCCAGCAAAACATTGGATGATGCTCAGAGGACCTACAGCACCACAAAGAAGGAATTACTTGCGGTGGTTTTCTCTTTCGATAAATTTCGCCTTTATTTGATTGAGAGCAAAGTGATCGTTCACACAGATCATGCTGCTCTCAAATATTTGATGCAGAACAAGGATCTCAAACCTCGTCTTTGTCGTTGGGTTCTTTTGCTCCAAGGGTTTGATATTGAGATAAAGGACAAGAGAGGATAGAAAATGGGGTTGCTGATCATCTTTCGAGGTTGAATTTCAATACAAATGTACCTATTGATGATCAATTACCTGAGGAGTCCATTTACTACGTGGAAACTGGTTTCCAAAGTGGCTTCACCGAAAATCAGCAATTCCCACGAATTGCAGGTTTCGGTATCGATCGATACCACCCTAGTGTTGGTCGATACCCGACGGTTTCTGAACCTGTTTTAACCATGGAACACCTTTGTGCTTATGAAGAGTATCTCGTTGCTGCAGCTAACTCCGATCTACCATGGTATGCTCATATTATCAACTTCCTCGCTGCAAATACAGAGCCAACGCATCTAAAGAACTATGCCAAGAAGAAATTTATGCGAGACATAAGGCGATACTTTTGGGATGTGCCTTACCTGTATAAGCATTGTTCTGATGGTATCTACAGGAGATGCATTGCTGAATCGGAGGTACCTGAGGTTTTGTTTCACTGTCATGGTTCTGAGTATGCTGGACACTTTGCTACTTTCAAGACGGTGTCCAAGGTTCTTCAAGCAGGCTTCTGGTGGCCTACTATGTTTAAAGATGCTCATACCTTTATCTCGCAGTGTGATATGTGTCAGAGGAGAGGAAAGATCAGTAAGAGACATGAGATGCCACAGAATTTCATCCTTGAGGTTGAGATTTTTGATTGCTGGGGTATCGATTTTATGGGACCTTTTCCTTCGTCATACAAGAACCAGTACATTCTAGTTGCAGTGGATTATGTCTCTAAGTGGGTGGAGGCAATTGCTAGTCCAACCAACGACTCTTCAGTGGTTCTTAAGCTGTTTAAGACCATCATCTTTCCACGATTTGGCGTGCCTCGTATTATTATAAGTGATGGTGGTAGTCATTTCATCAACAGGGTTTTTGAGAAGTTACTGAAGAAGCATGGTGTGAATCATCGTGTGGCTACTCCTTATCACCCCCAGACCAGTGGGCAAGTCGAGGTCTCCAACAGGCAAATCAAGGAGATTCTAGAGAAGATAGTGGGAACTTCTAGGAAGGATTGGTCTGCGAAGCTGGACGATGCGCTGTGGGCTTACAAGACTGCTTATAAGACACCGTTGGGCACTACACCTTTTCATTTGCTGTACCGGAAAGCATGTCACCTTCCTGTGGAGATCGAGCATAAGGCAGCATGGGCTACTAAGTTGCTGAATTTTGACATCAAGCCTACTGCTGAGAAGCGATTGATCCAACTGAACGAGCTGGATGAGATTAGGCATCATGCCTATGAGAACTCGAGGCTGTACAAGGAGAGGACTAAGGCGTACCACGACAGGAGAATCCTCGACCGAATTTTCAAACCCAATGATCATGTACTTCTGTATAACTCTCGTTTGCATTTGTTTCCTGGTAAATTGCGTTCTCGTTGGTCAGGTCCCTTCACTGTCAAGGAGGTTAGACCACATGGTGCACTTGTCTTGCGTAATCCCTCCGGCGAGGAGTTCACAGTCAATGGACAAAGGGTGAAACACTACATACAGAGAACTGAGATCCCAGACGGACACATGATGCCTCTGGATGATGCACCCGCTGTCTGAATAGCAGTACAGTCCAGCTAATGACGTTAAACAAGCGCTTGGTGGGAGGCAACCCACTGGTGAGTCTGTACATATCTTTTTTCTTTCTTTTTATTTTTAGTTTTGTGTTTCATTGTGTCACGTGAAACATATTCGGACGAGCTGTATCGATCAACACCTCCCAGTGTCGATCGACACCCTCCATACGCCAGAGAAGCAACAACTTGCTATGAGTATCGATCGACACTATCTAGTATCGGTCGATACTCGCCGCCCAGGTAAGTTTCCTTATAAACCCTACGGTTTTTCTCTTTTGCCTCACAACTCCCATCGACCGACAAAAGCTCTTTTTCACCAAAAATCACCACTGAGGAGGATTAGTCCTCTGTTTATCTGGTTTCACGTTTGTTTTTCTTTTCCCTTTTCTATTTCTTTTCGTTTGAACTTTTGTTATTTTGGATCTTATGTTAGCATTTTTATCATTGTGTACTTTGTGGAACTTATGCTTTTGACTTGTGTTTAAGTGATCTAACAGTGCTAACCATAACACAATTGGATCGTTTGACACACTTTTTGGGCACCATTATCGCTGTCAAGAGGAATTCTGTCGACCAACCATTGGTATCGATCGATACCAGTGCAGTGTCGGTCGACACTCATCACCATTTCGGGTAACCTCTTCGATTTTCACATTCCACTTGGTTCATTTGATTTCTTTCACCAAACTCAGGCTTGATAACACTGGGGACAGTGTTGTTTAAGTCCGGGGGAGGTAGTCGCTGACATTGTGTTTGTTTTTCTTAGAGTCAGTTGTTTTTATTGAGTCAAAATTTGTTTTATTGAGTCAAAATTTTGTTGGAGATTATGCTCGTGTTCTTGAATCTGCTGTTTTGATTTTGCTTCTGAGTGTCCACTGTTACAGAATTAGCTACAGATCGACTAATGAAAAATCCAAAGGCTGACCAGTTAACTAGAAGACACACATGTTTCCAGCAGAGTTCTTTTAAAGCCTGAGCCAACTTTTTGCACTTCATCGATGTGGTTAATATTCATAGAGCTTGATTCCTCATTCATATATGACAAAGGAACCCATGTGTTTAAAGTATTAATATCTCTCTCCCCTGTTATAAGTTAATAAATAAGAGCATAAAAGATGAAATGATTTTCTTCCGAGTAGAGGGCTAGGAAAATTTCCAGCGATCCCATTATTCTACTTGGTGAGGGATGATCACACAGAGGATTGGAAGCGAGGTTAGGATTTTCCTATGATGCCATTATTCGCCTACACCCTTTGATACATTGAGAGGGAAGAACCAGGGATTCGGTGGCAAACACCATCAATACTCGCGTCTCATACCTTGATGTGTATGTGCAAATCTAAAAAAAAAAAAAAAAAAAAAAAATGATAAGAAATAAGTCTGAGGGAGAGAAAGTGATACAAAAAGTGTGAAATTTGGTGATTCCTTATCATGATATTGTATGGGAAAGAGTCTAGAAGGTTCTTGGTATTAATCACAGCGATGAAACTGGCGATGAGGGGTTTAATTGAACGATGCTGCGAAATAATGTGTGTAGTTTGGGGAAGCTGCGAATGTCTACGGAGAAGTACATGGTGGTTAGATTTGGATCTGGTTAGGTGACATTTGGGTGCTTGGGAAAAGGGTCATTGCAATGTTTTATGAACAGGTGAGTCTCCGTGTTTTCAAACCTCTCTCTCTGGTTTAGTCTTCTATTTGCTTGAGGGCAAGCAAAGGCTAAGTCTGGGGGCGTGATATATCATGGTTTTTACCCCTTTTAGGCCATGATATAGGTCCATTTTATAGAGTCTTTATACTATTTTGTAGTGTTTTAGAGTATTTTACAGGTTTTAGCATGTTTGGAGCATAATTGGAGATATTGGAGCTTATTGGAGCATTTTGGAGCAAAACAGAAGTTCATGTCTGAGTAGTTCTCTTGTTAGGTTCAGGGTTCTCATAAGGGTTTTCTCTGAATGTTAGGTTAATTGAATAATTAGGATTCACCATCTGAATTAGTTCTTCGCCTACGTTGTTCTCAAAGCTAATTCTAGACTGATCACCTAGAACTTAGATCTTACGATAATTGGTTTGGCACGAGAGTGCGATTAATTACCTGACAGAACCTAGAGTGAGCAAAATAACTATTCGCAAAGAGATTTGGTTTAGTTGTTTTGTGAACAAATCAAACTTGAACTAAAAGCTGGTTTAGACTTTAGGATTCGCAAAGAGATTTGGAATTCTAGGATTTAGACTTATATAGTTTTCGCAACGAGAGTTGGTTAGCTATACTTTAGTGATTTGAGTTCAAAAACCGCGCTAAATCTGAATCCTATTAGCTAGTTTATCTACATTCATTGAATTCCTGAGAAATACCATGAGCCTATCTTTCTTCCAATCGACTTACAACACATTTAGTTTACGCATTGCTTTCATTTACATTTGTAGGTTTAGCTTAGGATTTAAAAGAACTCTGCTGGAAACATGTGTGTCTTCTAGTTAACTAATCAGCCTTTTGATTTTTCATTAGTCGATCTGTAGCTGATTTTGTAACAGTGGACACTCAGAAGTAAAGTCAAAACAGCAGATTCAAGAACACGATCATAATCTCCAACAAAATTTTGACTCAATAAAACAAATTTTGACTCAATAAAAACGACTGACTCTAAGAAAAACAAACACAATGTCAGCGACTACCTCCCCCAGACTTAAACAACACTGTCCCAAGTGTTATCAAGCCTGAGTTTGGTGAAAGAAATCAAATGAACCAAGTGGAATGTGAAAATCAAAGAGGTTACCCGAGATGGTGATGAGTGTCGACCAACACTGCACTGGTATCGATCGATACCAGTGGTAGGTCGACAGAATTCCTCTTGACAGCTATAATGGTACCCAGAAAGTGTGTCAAACGATCCAAATGTGTTATGGTTAGCACTGTTAGATCACTCAAACACAAGTCAAAAGCAACAAAAATCATAGAAGCATAAGTTCCACAAAGTACACAATGATAAAAATGCTAACATAAGACCCAAAATAACAAAAGTTCAAACGAAAAGAAAACAGAAAAGGGAAAAGAAAAACAAACGTGAAACCAGATAAACAGAGGACTAATCCTCCTCAGTGGCGTCAGAGTCATCGCCAGCGGTGCCAGATGGTCCAGCCTGATGTGGTGATCGTGTTGAAATGGGGCGCTGAGATGCCATGCAGCTGCATCGAGACATAGCACTCCAAATGGTCGAAAACTTCTTCTTGGCATATTTCTTTAGGTGCGTTGGTTCTGTATTTGCAGCGAGGAAGTTGGCAATATGAGCATACCATGGTAGATCGGAGTCAGCTGTAGCAACGAGATACTCTTCATAAGCACCAATGTGTTCCATGGTTAAAACAGGTTCAGAAACCGTCGGGTATCGACCGACACCAGGGTGGTATCGATCGATACCGAAACCTGCAATTCGTGGGAATTGCTGATTTTCGGTGAAGCCACTTTGGAAACCAGTTTCCACGTAGTAAATGGACTCCTCAGGTAATTGATCATCAATAGGTACATCTGTATCGAAATTCAACCTCGAAAGATGATCAGCAACCCCATTCTCTATTCCTCTCTTGTCCTTTATCTCAATATCAAACCCTTGGAGCAAAAGAACCCAACGACAAAGACGAGGTTTGAGATCCTTGTTCTGCATCAAATACTTGAGAGCAGCATGATCTGTGTGAACGAGCACTTTGCTCCCAATCAAGTAAGGTCGAAATTTGTCGAAAGAAAAAACCACCGCAAGTAATTCCTTCTCTGTTGTGCTGTAGTTCCTCTGAGCATCGTCCAATGTTTTGTTGTCGTAGTGGATGACATGCAGCTTCTTATCCTTCCTCTGACCCAGAACAGAACCCACAACAAAATCGATGGCGTCGCACATAATCTCGAAAGGCAAAGTCCAATCTGGAGGTTGCACAATAGGAGCACTCACCAATGCCTTCTTAATCTCTTCAAAGGCCGCAAGACACTCTGGTGTGAAATCAAATCGTGTCTCCTTGCATAACAGGGCGGTGAGTGGGCGGGTAATCTTGGAGAAATCCTTAATAAATCTCCTGTAAAACCTAGCATGACCCAGAAAACTCCTAATATCTTTCACAGAAGTCGGTGGTGGCAGACCTGTCATAACCTAAATCTTAGCCTTATCAACCTCGATTCCAGCTTCAGAAACTTTGTGCCCAAGAACGATGCCATCCTGAACCATAAAGTGACACTTTTCCCAATTAAGGACCAAATGTTTCTCCTCACACCTCTGTAGCACCTTGCACAAGTTAGCCAAACAGTCCTTGAAAGATGATCCATATACTGAAAAATCATTCATGAACACCTCCATAAAATCCTCAATCATGTCTGTGAAGATAGACATCATGCATCTCTGAAAAGTAGCTGGAGCATTACATAATCCAAATGGCATTCTCCTGTATTCGAATGTGCCATAAGGACATGTAAAAGTCGTCTTCCCCTAATCATCTGGATGAATCGGAATCTGGAAAAAGCCTGAATACCCATCGAGAAAACAGTAGTAGGGATGACTAGCCAACCTCTCTAACATCTGATCAATGAAAGGCAGTGGGAAGTGATCTTTCCTTGTGGCCGCGTTCAACTTCCTGTAGTCAATACACATTCGATGCCCAGTGATAGTCCTAGTAGGAACCAACTCATCTTTCTCATTTTTCACCACAGTTATCCCTCCTTTCTTAGGAAGAACGTGCACTGGACTAACCCAAGAACTGTCTGAGATGGCGTAGATAACCCCTGCATCCAAGAGCTTCATAACCTCCTTCTTAACCACTTCTTTCAGATTTGGATTCAGCCTTCTCTGATGCTCAATTGTAGCCTTTGACTCGTCCTCAAGATGAATCCTATGCATGCACAGATCCGATGATATACCTGAAATGTCATCAAGAGAATAGCCAAGAGCTTTGCGATACATGCGCAGCTTTGATACTAAGACTTTTCGGTCTTAAGGAGGTATCAATAACTCCAATACGAGTAGTATAGAAGGTTATCAATCTGTATCGGGATTGATTCTAAGCACGAAGAATACAAGGCGCTCAAGTAAGTTAAGCTAAATAAGTGAATTGTTGAGTTTTACAAACACCCTAACAAGATTAAGCAAATGAACGAGACGAAACAAACTAAGCAAGATGTGAATTCAAATAATGGAAACGAATCCAAGGATGGGGTAATTGGATATAGGTTATTCCAAGTCTAATTTATGATGCTCATACACAATTAAGGTTAATTTCCAAGGTTAAGATCCTAATCGCGACTAATCCTCTCTCGAGGTACTAATCACCTATGCTAATTACTAATCCAAGATCAAATTCTCATTTGTGGACTCTTAATTAGCAAGCATTAATTTCATTAATCAAGATCACCAAAATAATCCCTTAGACAACTAATCTCTTAGGCTAAGAAGGGTATTTCTCTTAGAAAGTTCTCTTAGGCATTTCATCAAACACCTTGTGGGTGGGAAATGCCTTGGGATCAAGTTTGACTTTCTCAAGCACAATCAAGCATTAAACACACTCCCTAAGAGTAGGAAATTGATTATCTATCCCTAAGCATCACAAATCATTCATGGAAATCACCTAATCCTAACCCATCCCTAGATCCTAGGAAACTACTCACTATTCATGATGGGTCTAACAAATCCTATGAAGAACATGTTAAATCCCATGATTAGATGATTAGATGATTAAGAAAGAAGATTGAGAATAGAATAGATTGATAGATTAAAAAAGAGAATCTCTTACAAAATACTTAGAACATTCAAAAATAGGTTTTTAGCATAAAAAAAGACATCCTTGAAAATTAGGTTTTTCTGGTATTTATAGTGAATAGTGCGAACCGGGTCAACCCGGAACAAACCGGGTATCGACCCGGTCGGGTTTGGGCAAAGTCCTGAAAATACAAGTTTGTACCGACCGGTTCTGGGTCGGTACAAACCATCTGGTACTAAATCTGTTGCCGGCTGGAGGTGATTCTAGCCGATAGGAGCGAGGGTCGGATCGAAGCAGAACGAGTTTTAGCCGGCAGAAGCGATAAGCTCGAGCGTTGGAATTTAGTGCCGTGTGGTAGTGCCGGCCCAGAATGGGTCGGCACTAATCGTCTTCGTGCAGGTCGGTCGAACTGGATGCGGAGTTAGCCGGCTAAAAATGAAGTCTGGCCGAACGCGGAACGTGCTGGATCGTGCGCGGTACGGTTTTTAGCCGCAGAGATTAGTGCCGCTCGATTAGTACCGACCTAGGATGGGTCGGCACTAATTTTCATGTGCTTTGGTGCCGCTTGACTCTGGGCCGGTACGGGAGAGTTCTTGGATCGGTGTTAGCTTCTGTCTTCATACCGATCGGGAAATACCGCTTCAGGACCGGTCGGTGCAGTGTGAAGGGAAGGTACGTTGAGCGGTTCGTCGTCGTTCCAGGTGACTGTGCCGGTCGATTCTGAGGCGGCATGAAATCGACTCTGGATCGGTATTACTCTCTGTCCCTATACCGACCCATCATACTGACCCAGGATGGGTCGGTACACTCCTCTCCTTTTGCTGTTTTTGCCTTGGCCATCTCTTCTTGCACTCAACTCCGATTTGGCTTGGTTCGGTGACTTCCAATCCTCCTAAAGTGTCTCCAGGCACCTGGAAAAAGACCCCAAAACATGCAAGACTCACTAGGACTTAATGCAACCTAGCTAGACTCTAATTTAGACCAAAACACTAAGGAAAACGATGGTTACGCATGCATGCGACTAAAAACGCTAAGTAAAATGCATGCTAAACAAGTAAAATATGAGAATATCAACTCCCCCAAACTTACTATTTCTCTTGTCCTCAAGCGAACAAACACGAGCAATAGGGAGAGAGGTTTGAAAGCGGGAGCTCAAATCCACAAATATCATAAAAAGAAATCAAGCTCAATGTCCAAGTTGTTAGTTCTAAAATGCGATCAAACTAGTCTACTCAAAAGGAACTAGCCATATCCCTTCCCTACATGAATCAAACTTAAATCTCAACCTTCACACGCGTTCCTATCATCCAATCCTTTGACATTCAATTAGTGGTTCCATGTAGATCATGCTCATGCAATGCAAACAAACTCATTTGGTTAAGGGCTTGGTTTTTGAGACAAAGATGATCTCAATTCATGTGGTGGTCTTTGAACAAGGGATCTCTCATCGAAGGAATGGACTTTGGCAAAATGCTAAGGGTGAAGAGCAATAGATGCATACAAGGCTAGACTTCCATCTACCCAATGCCTCATAGCAAAATCGACCCTAATTCTAAACCCACAAAGAACAAATCCTAGCTACCCTTCACAAGGCGTTCTTGCCTTCTTACACCACATCTTTTCATCATCTTTCTTCTTTATAAGCACTTGGGGGTTTCTTCTTTAACAAATTGTTTGGCACACATTGCTTTTCTTGACTTAGTTTCTCTTATGTTTTCTCTAGCCTCTTTCATTTCTTTTCTAACTTGGGCCTTTTGGCTTTTTTTCTTTCATTTTAAAGCTAGGGACTATCTTTTCGACACTAAGAGCTAAACCACATATTTTCTTGCCAACCATTTCGATCTTATTGCTTTCCCCAAATTACTCTCCCAAATTCCTTTCTTTCTTTCCACTTTTCCAATCCCATGATCCTTCTTTTCTTTCTTTTTACCCATTTTCCTCATCACAAATACTGACCTATCTAACCTAGCCTAATCTAGCTCATGATGCGCAAGCTAGTTCTACATGAAAGCCTTTCCTTGTCGCTCTAGACCCAACACTTTTTGCTAAGTCCATTTAAAAATAAGGCCTCACAACGCTCACTAAACACGTAGGCTCGAAGGGAGGTTGAGTTTTTAGGTGGGGAACCATTCCAAAGGTGGGAATTGGCTACTTGGGCCAACAAGAGTGGTACAAAGGGATAAGATGACCCAAGTATGTATGCGGGATCCATGAGTCCATTGTGCAATGCAGGATCATGATAATTCATGCGTCAAAATTAAGGTTCTCACTTAGATAGGATTGGATTCGATTCACACATGCCTTAGCTAAAACCTAAGTAGTGAGACACAGATCAAAACATGGTTCGTCCTTTATTTCAAACACGAGATCAAAGCATCAAACAACTAGCAACGAGGACATTGGACCGAGCTCTTAAAATGATACTCTACAAGGAAAAATCATCATTGCTCCCTATGCACATGCAATGCGACTTATATGTTACTAGACTCGATCCTACTTATGAAATGCAACTACATGATTTTCTTTTTGTGTTTTCAAAATTTTCAAATTTTTCGATTTTTTGTGTTTTTCTATGCCTTAGATGGATGTATGATGCATTAGACTCAATATGCAAAAATCAAAATAAGATCACAAAAATCGAGATTAGATATCGTTCCTTCCCCCAAACTTAAATCGCACCGTCCCGGTGTGAAATAAATTCGACGGAAGAACCAAAGACAAAAGATAAAAAGAACTATACAATGCAAGACGCAAGGAAATAAAAATAAAAACTATATACAAGGGTGTTGGAGTCTTACCTAGTAACCTTGAGAGGAGGAGGAAGACCCCATCGAGAAAGAGGGGTTGCTAGAGCACGGTGATGGAGATCTCTTGGCCTTCCGTTTTTCCGCCTTCTCATGACGGGCCAAAGAACGGCATGCTTCCTCGTGACCCATCATCTCTCCGCAATGTGATCCTTCGCCAATCTCATGGCGGTTTGCGACCCGCGTCTCTTCGTGTGCGTCGCTAGTCGCCTCACAAGACCCTTTTTCCTTAAGTTCCTTGATCGTCGCCTTCAAGCTCTTGATCGTCCTTGCCATCTTCCTCATTGATCGGTCTTGCCATTTGCACCACCGTTGGAGGAGTCTCGTTTGATGGTGCGCGTGTCTAGTGGCGGGGTCGCCCATCGCTCCCTCAAACGGCTAGAAATGGTAACGCTCACTCCCGTAGGCGGGCATAGGAGGTGGTGGGCTAGCATCATCATCGTCGGAGTTGGATGATTCGTCGTTGGCGCTTGCCCTCGAGGTCTTGCTCTTCTCGGCCTTGTCTTTGTGAGGTAGGCGATGGGCGGATCCATTGCCGGGTTGTAGAGATGGTCCTTAGTGGGGTAAAACGTGATGTTCCGTTTTTTGAAGGCAAGTGAGATCCGCGTTGGGGAGAAAAACTTGCACCGCATCATTTCCACCAAGCTTGATGTTGTATGCTAGCAATGGTCCGATCCTCCCTTTGAGGAACCTTGTGCGTATGAGATACGCCTCATCCATCAAACTCCACGATGTCTTTGTATATGGCAGTGTTACCCCTTTGGCCTTGAGAATAGGCGTCACGAGCCAACCAATGCTTATCGCGGACTTCTTGTTCTTGGTCTCGTATGCCCACGCTTTGTAGCAAAAGAAACGTCTCACCAAGAGAGTCGCAAGCGACAGGATGCTCTCACTTCCTTTGAAAACCGTTCCGTTGGGGAAAACCGGGAGAAGGGGTTTTAACCCGAGAGCCATCAACTCTAGTTCATCGAGTGTAACCGTACCGAATTCCACCTTCGCGAAGAACATATGGGCCAGCACCTTATGTACATATCGAATCGTCGAGTTACGGATGTGAGTGGTCTTGTTTCCTCTCGGGTGATAGTTCCCATAGCCAATGGTTTCCCACACCCGCTTGAGCTCATTCTTGGGGTAATGAAAATACGGGCCCCCGCTAGTTCCTTCTTCACGGAAGCCGAAAATCTGGCAAATCTCATGGAAGGTCATCCGATAGTACTTGCCATTCACCTCAAACCCAATCTCTCCAAAACCGGTTTGGGGATTTGACTTCTTGTGATGCTCATCGTAGAAGGCTACCTTGAGAAAAGAGAGGAATTGGCAAGTAAGCACGTGATGGGCATGCTCCTTCATGTGTAAGAACCGTCCAAGACCCATGGTGTCGAAGATTGTTGCCACATCTTCGAGAATTCCCATCTTCTCTAGCACAACAACATCCGCGAAACGACCTTGCTCAAAATCCATTACAATAAGCTTCTCGAAGCATTGTTCCGTGGTTGGGGGATCCGGAATAGCGACGGCTTTACCCTTGTCTTTAGCCGCAGCTTTGCCCTTCTTCTTTTCTGCGGGTTTGGCGACAGTGGCAACTTGCTTGCCTTTAGCTTTAGCGCTGTTCGCGTCAACGGGTTTCTTGGCACGAGAACCCGAAGCAACCACAATAGCATTACCCGCGGCCTGAGCTTAAGCTTCGTCGTTCTTTGTGTCGGCTCTTGTTCGTCCCATTGTTCCTACAATTCCTTGAAGAAAAAAAATTAGTTTCATGGAAACATAACTCAAGGACAATGATGAGCAACAAAGTTGAGGCAGATTTTCAAGAGAAAGGAGTGGTTTAATCCAACAAAAACAATCAATGAGATCCAAGCGTGTAGATTTAACTCCTAAAATTCTAAAAAATTTGCCATCAAATTTGCTCGTTTTTACAAAATTCCATCGAGAGGCAAGAACACAAAGTTGCAAGTTTTCAATCATCTCATCCTAGCTCAGGGAAAACAGCAGAGCAATCATCTCTTAGCAAACCCAAGGCTAAAATCGAGCTAGGTGCATGACACTTGAACACCCATGGAAGTTCAATTCAAGAGCACAATCACGAAATTTTGGCGAAATACCTTAGGGATGAATGCCTAATCGATAAAAACGATGCTGAATCCAAGAAGAGCACGAAATTTCGAGTTCACAGCACTTTGAATCGCAGAATTTGAGTAACTAGGGTGAAAGTTATGGCAAAGATAAGAAAAAAAAATGGAAGAAAAGGTGTGCAGATCAGCGATACTTATCGCAGGAAGAAGGAGGTAGGCGGCGTGTCGGGTCGGTTCGGGTGGGTCTGGTTATGGTTATCCGCGAACAATATGCGTTGAGCCGCGTTGACTTTCAGTACCGCTCCGTTTTGGCCCGGCGCAGATCGAACGATATGTACCTTTTTCTTCCCACTTTTTGATCCTCGATCGGTACATGGTGAGCGGTACTCGATTTTTCCCCTACACCGTTTGGCTATGGATCGGCACTAACCAACCGGCGTAACGTCTTTCTCTTGTGTCGATCCATTCTGGATCGGCACTAATCATCCGGCACTGATACCTTGGCAAAATTCATCTTCAGGTAGACTCCTCTCGGCTAGAAACTCGTTCTGAGGGAAGGTTGTGCCGGCTAGAAGTTGATCGGGGGGGGTTTTAGTGTGTTGCACCGTTCGGTCCTCGGCCGGCACTAACCATCCGGCACTGAGCAATCCCTCTTGTAAGACCTTGGTTCGTTTTTAGCCGGCTAAAATCTTCTTGGGGTACAGACCCTTCGGCTATAATCTTTCCGGGCTAGGGGTACCTCGGCCAAAATTCATCCGGCAGAGATTTCTCTTGTACCGGGCTATTCTCAGCCGGTACTAACAATCCGGTACAAAACTCCCCTCGTACGCCTTTGGTGTGTCTCTCTCACTTTTTAGCCGGTTAAAAATGTCTCGGTTGCATTTCCCTCGGCCGAAAACTTGCCCGGTTGCAGGTATCTCGGCTGGAAGTGGTTCGGCAAGTATCTCTTTTGTACCGGTCCATCCTGGCGCGGTACTAACCGAGCGGCACAAAAATTGTTACTGTACCGCCTGATTAGCACCGGCTGGGAGTCGATCGGTCCGTTTTGTCAGGTCTTCTTCATTCTTTTTGTGCCGACCCATTCCTGCTCGGTGCACTCGGTCGGTACAGCCTTCTGGTGCGATGCCGATCCACCATACCGACCCAGGATGGGGCGGTATGGTCCTCCGGATTCCTTGTTTTCGCAGTCAAAATCGTTTTGCCCTTCAACACCGTTGATCCAAGTCTTCGCAGCCCGTCAAGAACCTATCAACACTCAAACAAAGCATCAAAAAGACCTAGAAAAGATAGAAAAACATAAAATGAAAAGTATATACAAGCGGTAAGCTTGGGATGTCTCCCAAGAGCACTTTGTTTAACGTCACTAAGTTCGACGTCGGTTACCCGCTTAGGCGGAAGGAACATCATTGAGAGGAAGTGAGATGCTCTCCTCAACGATTTCATTGGCATGGTATGGTTTTAGTCTTTGCCCGTTTGCAACAAATTCTTCTCTGTTCTTGTTCACGAGAACAACGGCTCCATAAGACCTCACATCCTTGATCACAAAGGGACCGGACCACTTAGATCGTAGCTTCTCGGGAAACAGCTTCAACCGTGAGTTAAAGAGCAAGACTTGATCTCCGGCCTTGAAGTCTTTACGCACAATCTTCTTGTCATGAAAGGCCTTGGCCGTTTCTTTGTAAATGTTGGAGCTCTCATAGGCCTCGAGCCTAATCTCATCGAGTTCTTGAAGTTGGATCAAGCGCCTCTCTTGTGCTGATTTGAGATCAAAATTTAGAAGCTTCACGGCCCACATGGCTTTGTATTCAAGCTCGAGCGGTAAGTGGCATGACTTCCCGTAGAGAAGATTGAACGCTGTAGTCCCTATAGGTGTCTGGAATGCTGTCCGGTATGCCCACAACACATCATCTAGCTTCTTAGCCTAATCCTTTCTCGAGCTACCTACGGTTTTCTCTAGTATGGCCTTGATTTGTCGGTTCGAAACTTCCACTTGACCACTTGTTTGAGGCTGATAAGGTGTGGCCACCTTGTGTTTGACTCCATGCCTTTTGAGCAAGCTCTCAAACACCTTGTTTATGAAATGGCTCCCTCCATCACTTATCACAACCCTTGGGACACCAAACCGCGGGAAGATGATTGTCTTGAACAGCTTGAGTACCACCTTTGCATCATTCGTCGGGCTAGCAATCGCCTCGACCCATTTAGATACGTAATCCACCGCCACTAAGATATATTGGTTTCCTTAAGAAGAGGGGAACGGTCCCATGAAGTCAATGCCCCAAACGTCAAAAAGTTCCACCTCGAGGATCGGGTTTTGAGGCATCTCATCTCTTCTACTAATATTCCCCTTCCTTTGGCAAGCGTCACAAGTGGAGACAAAAGCGTGTGCATCCTTGAATAGACTCGGCCACCAAAAACCAGATTGGAGAACCTTTGTCGCCGTCTTGAACAAAGCGAAGTGACCGCCATATGATGAACCGTGACAATGGAACAAGATCCCGCTAACCTCTTCTTCCGTGATACACCGTCGGTAGAGACCATCCGAACACAACTTGTAGAGGAACGGCTCATCCCAATAGAAACGAGTGACATCATGGAAGAACTTCTTCCTCTTGTACCCTTCTAACTTCGGCGGCTCTCTTCCGCAAGCTAAGTAGTTAACCAAATCTACGTACCAAGGCCGCTTGCCGTCTTTCAAACCACTTGCATCCTCAAGACTCTTCGCGGCCTCTATCCCCTTTCTCAACACGCTAACAACCATGAGACTCTCCTCGGGGAGCTTGTCATCAATTGGGACAAGGTCCTCAATCCTCATTCTAGACAAGTGATCCGCTACCCCGTTCTCTATTCCTTTTTTGTCAACTATCTCCAAGTCAAACTCTTGTAGGAGTAAGATCCAACGGAGTAGCCTCGGCTTCGTGTCTTTCTTCGCATGAATGTATCTCAAGGCTACGTGGTCCGTGTAGACAATCACCTTGAAACCTACAACATAGGACCGAAATTTTTCCATGGCGAAAACCACCGCCAACAACTCTTTCTCCGTAGTAGCATATCGAGCTCGGGTGTCATCCAAGGTCCTACTTGCATAGTAGATGACATTGGTCTTCTTGTCCCTCCTTTGCCCTAAAACGGCTCCAACCGCGAAATCACTCGCGTCACACATAATCTCAAAAGGAAGATCCCAATCCGGGGCTTGGACTATGGGAGCACTAACCAACGCTTTCTTTATCTTCAAGAACGCCACCATACACTCCTCATCAAGAATGAACTCAACTTCCTTGCAAAGTAACCTAGTGAGAGGTCTTGTGATCTTCGAGAAATCTTTGATGAAGCGACGGTAGAAACCCGCATGCCCCAAGAAGCTTCGGACATCTTTCACCGTCTTTGGCGGTTTCAAACTCACCATCACGTCAATCTTGGCCTTGTCCACTTCAATACCCCTTTCCGAGATCTTGTGGCCTAGCACGATGCCTTCCCGGACCATAAAGTGGCATTTCTCCCAATTCAACACCAAGTTTGTCTCCTCGCACCTCGTAAGCACCCTACAAAGATTGGACAAACAAGAAGAGAACGAGGAACCATAGACCGAGAAGTCGTCCGTAAAGACCTCGACTATTTCCTGAATTAGATTCGAAAAGATCGACATCATGCACCTTTGAAATGTGGCGGGTGCGTTACATAGTCCAAACGGCATCCTTCGATAAGCAAAGGTGCCATAAGGACATGTAAATGTCGTCTTTTCTTGGTCGTTCGGGTGAATAGGAATTTGAAAGAATCCCGAATAACCATCTAAAAAGCAATAAAACGGGTGATTAGCAAGTCTTTCAAGCATTTGATCAATGAACGGGAGAGGGAAGTGGTCTTTCCTAGTGGCGGAGTTAAGTGTTCGGTAATCAATGCACATCCTATGACTGGTGATAGTCCTAGTGGGTATTAATTCATTCTTGTCGTTTTTTATCACCGTGATTCTACCCTTTTTAGGCACTACATGAACCGGGAATACCCACGCACTATCGGAGATAGGATAGATAACCCCCACATCTAAAAGCTTAAGAATCTCCTTCTTGACCACCTCTTTCAAATTAGGATTCAACCTACGTTGGTGTTCAATAGAAGTCATCGATTTGCTCTCTAGATGGATCCTATGTGTGCAAAGAGATGGAGATATACCCTTAATATCACTTAGAGAGTATCCTATTGCCCTTCTAAATTTCTTTAATTCTTTCAAGAGTGTGGCAATTTCATCTTCATTAAGCTCATCATTGACTATCACCGGGTAAGACTCATTGGGACCTAAGAAAGCGTACCTTAGCCCTTTAGGGAGCGGTTTGAGGTCCACCTTAGGTGCCTTGAGCTCACTCCAATCGTC
>PKMM01004175.1:96202-158134 GCA_002933915.1 Eutrema heterophyllum | reverse complement strand
TAGAGCCTTGGGGTAAGCTCTTTTCCCATTGGTGAGCCTTGTCACCTAGAGAGAACGGGAAGAGACGAAGTTTGAAACCATCTTCGGAGACTCCATTGATCTTAGTGAGACCACATATGCGGTCAAATTGGTCTATGTGGTCCAATGGATCTTCCATTGACAACCCATGAAACTTGTTAGCTTGAACCATGTTGATTAACCCCGGTTTGACTTCAAAGTTGTTGTTTTCTACTAGAGGTGGTTGAATCCCTTGGCGATTTTGGTGTGCATTCGCCGCATCACCTTCTCCAACAACATGCCGAGCCCTATGTGGATGGTTTGGACGGATTGGGTGGTGATGGTTTCCATTGCCGCCACCTCCTTGGTTGTTCCCATTTCCATTCCCACCGTTCCTTTGGTGTGGAATGTTATCGTGAATGTTCCCAAGTGGAACATCGTCAAAATTCTCCATTTCGTTGCCAACCGTTGCTTGTACTCTCACGCGGCTTCGTCGTGCTCTTGAACCCCTTTGAAGTTGATCAATATCGTCCCTCGGTTCTACGAGATTAGTATTGCCACGGGAACGGGTATGCATACACCTATAGAGAGCAAAAGCAATAGGAAGGAAAAAAGATTAGTAACTTGGTAGAAAGTAATACTTAAGCTCACAAAGAACCTAAATCTCAATGTTAAAATCAAATCCCAACCCGACAACAGCGCCAAATTGATACTAAGACTTTTCGGTCTTAAGGAGGTATCAATAACTCTAATACGAGTAGTATAGAAGGTTATCAATCCGTATCATGATTGATTCTAAGCACGAAGAATACAAGGCGCTCAAGTAAGTTAAGCTAAATAAGTGAATTGTTGAGTTTTACTAACACCCTAACAAGATTAAGCAAATGAACGAGACGAAACAAACTAAGCAAGATGTGAATTCAAATAATGGAAACGAATCCAAGGATGGGGTAATTGGATATAGGTTATTCCAAGTCTAATTTATGATGCTCATACACAATTAAGGTTAATTTCCAAGGTTAAAATCCTAATCGCGACCAATCCTCTCTCGAGGTACTAATCACCTATGTTAATTACTAATCCAAAATCAAATTCTCATTTGTGGACTCTTAATTAGCAAGCATTAATTTCATTAATCAAGATCACCTAAATAATCCCTTAAACAACTAATCTCTTAGGCTAAGAAGGGTATTTCTCTTAGAAAGTTCTCTTAGGCATTTCATCAAACACCTTGTGGGTGGAAAATGCTTTGGGATCAAGTTTGACTTTCTCAAGCACAATCAAGCATTAAACACACTCCCTAAGAGTAGGAAATTGATTATCTATCCCTAAGCATCACAAATCATTCATGGAAATCACCTAATCCTAACCCATCCCTAGATCCTAGGAAACTACTCACTAATCATGATGGGTCTAACAAATCCTATGAAGAACATGTTAAATCCCATGATTAGATGATTAGATGATTAAGAAAGAAGATTGAGAATAGAATAGATTGATAGATTAAAAAGGAGAATCTCTTACAAAATACTTAAAACATTCAAAAATAGGTTTTTTAGCATAAAAAAAGACATCCTTGAAAATTAGGTTTTTCTGGTATTTATAGTGAATAGTGCGAACCGGGTCAACCCGGAACAAACCGGGTATCGACCCGGTCAGGTTTGGGCAAAGTCCTGAAAATACAAGTTTGTACCGACCGGTTCTGGGTCAGTACAAACCATCCGGTACTAAATTTGTTGCCGGCTGGAGGTGATTCTAGCCGATAGGAGCGAGGGTCGGATCGAAGCAGAACGAGTTTTAGCCGGCAGAAGCGATAAGCTTGAGCGCTGGAATTTAGTGCCGTGTGGTAGTGCCGTCCCAGAATGGGTCGGCACTAATCGTCTTCGTGCAGGTCGGTCGAACTGGATGCGGAGTTAGCCGACTAAAAATGAAGTCTGGCCGAACGCGGAACGTGCTGGATCGTGCGCGGTACGGTTTTTAGCCGGCAGAGATTAGTGCCGCTCGATTAGTACCGACCTAGGATGGGTCGGCACTAATTTTCCTGTGCTTTGGTGCCGCTTGACTCTGGGCCGGTACGGGAGAGTTCTTGGATCGGTGTTAGCTTCTGTCTTCATACAGATCGGGAAATACCGCTTCAGGACCGGTCGGTGCAGTGTGAAGGGAAGGTACATTGAGCGTTTCGTCGTCGTTCCAGGTGACTGTGCCGGTCGATTCTGAGGCGGCATGAAATCGACTCTGGATCGGTATTACTCTCTGTCCCTATACCGGCCCATCATACCGACCCAGGATGGGTCGGTACACTCCTCTCCTTTTGCTGTTTTTGCCTTGGCCATCTCTTCTTGCACTCAACTCCGATTTGGCTTGGTTCGGTGACTTCCAATCCTCCTAAAGTGTCTCCAAGCACCTGGAAAAAGACCCAAAAACATGCAAGACTCACTAGGACTTAATGCAACCTAGCTAGACTCTAATTTAGACCAAAACACTAAGGAAAACGATGGTTACGCATGCATGCGACTAAAAACGCTAAGTAAAATGCATGCTAAACAAGTAAAATCTGAGAATATCAAGCTTGCTCAGAAGTAAGGCAACCTCTGCGTTGTTCAAAGAAGCATTAATAATCACAGGGTATGTGGAATTAGGACCAAGAAACACATACCTCAGATTGGCTGGAAGTGGTTTGAGTTCCACCTTAGGAGCTTTCTACTTAGTCCAATCTCCAAGCTTAGCAGCTTGCTTGGAACATTCACCCAATTCTCTGTCTGGCCGTAGGGTGTCGACTGTTACTAAGGGAGTATCGATCGACACTGATGGTGCAGTGTCGAGCATCTTCGAGTAACCAGTAGCGTCTTCTCTCAAGAACACCTCAGATTCAGCTGAACAAACCAGTGCCCTCTCCAACGGATCCTCAGGATGCATCTCCAAGAAGTACTCTTCAGCAATATCCGTGAAAGTATCTACGAAGAAAGTCTGCCCATCGATAGTCGGTCTCTTCATCATCTTCTCCATGTTAAAGGTCATGACCAAATCACCTATGTTGAGATCTATCTTCCCATTCCTGCAATCAATCAATGCACCAGCTGTGGCAAGGAATGGTCTACCCAAGATAAGAGGGTCTCTGGGTTCAGCATCGTACTCCAAGACAATGAAATCAGTCGGGATCAAGCAATTCCCGATCTTAATAGGAACATCTTCGAGTAGCCCCTCTGGAAGTCGCACTGAGCGATCAACAAGTATCAAAGATATCCTGGTGGGCGTGAAATCAGTCATACCCATCCTCTTGGCAACTGAATACAGCATGAGGTTCACACTTGAGCCAAGATCACATAGAGAACGCTCGAACCTTTCGGTGAATATAGAACAGTCCAACACAAAGCTCTCTGGATCCGGAAGTTTCTTTGGAATTATGTTGGTTAAGATTGCACTGCACTACTGAGTAAGCATCACACATCCTTCTTCAAGGTTCATGTTGCTAGACACCATCTTCTTGACATATCTTCTTAAAGCTGGGGAAGTCTTAATAGCATCGAGGAAATGAAGTTCGACAATCAACCTGTCCAATATCTGCTTGCATCTAGTATCTTCCACTTCCTTCTTAGTCTTCCCAACAGCTTTAGGATAAGGTATCCTCGGTATATAGACTCGTTCTGGAACTACCTTAGGCACTACATTCGAAGTCTTAGGTGTCTTTTCTGCCGTAGTCTCAGTATCGACCGATGCTTGAGGAATGTCGATCGACTATGGGTCTTTGGAGTTGTCCCGTTGCAAGATTTTAACTGGTGTCGATCGACACTGAGGTGTATCGATCAATACCGTCGGGATTTCAGAATCCCCATCGTCGAGATCGACGAAAATCTCTGCAGGTGATGCATCCTTAACTCCTGCATTCACCTCTTTTCCACTCCTTAGAGTGATTGCATTGATGTGCTCCCTCCTTAGGTTCTCTTCTCTACCTGGAAGAACACCCTCTTGCCTTTTCACAGCTTCTGAAGTTTGAGCAACCTGAATTTCCAACTTCTTTTGACTCATACTGAGCGCTTCGATCCTTCCATTCAAGGTTGTGTAAAGATCATCCAACTTCCCATTGAAGCTCACCGTCATCTTATCCTGCCCTTGAACCAGCTGTTCAAGCATAGCCTCGATCTTGCTCTCAGAATTCTTAGCAGGTACTTGCTGATAAGACGAATTCCCATAGTTCCTTGTGTAACCACTGCTTTGAAAAGGTTTCTGGTTAAACTGATTCGATCCAGAACCACCTTGATTACCCTCAGATTTGAATCCCCCTTTCTGAAAGTTGTTGTTGAAATTTTGGTTGTTGTATTGATTCCTCTAACCTTGAAAACCAGAGCCACCAATGTAGTTAACATCCTCTACCTCATCCTCATTGAAAACCTCGACATCATCAGCAAAGTGAATAGCCTTCTGCTGCTTGCCCATCGACAAATTATGCACCGAATCCAGCTTCGCATGCACTTCAGCAATCTGTGAACCTTCCATACCACCAGCCAGCTTCTTACGCTCCATGTCAGCACTCTTTGTGCTATTGCTAGACGCAAAATTCTCAATCAGCTGGTAAGCATCATCAGGATATTTGGTAAAGAAATTACCATTGCTCGCAGAGTCCAGCGCCATCTGATACCTCCAGTCAATTCCTCTGAAAAAGAAACTCAGCAACTGAACCATAGTGTACCCATGATGTGGACAATCCCTCTGATACGATCTGAATCTCCCCCAAGCAGCCTTGAAAGCCTCAGTCATTCCCTGAGAAAAATGGGAAATTTTATTCCTAAACTCTTCAGATCTCGCATCGTCATAGAAGTTGTTCAGGAAAGCAGTCTTAGTCTCGTCCCACGTAGTCAATGACCCAGCTGGTAGTTGCTTGAGCCAATAAGAAGCATCCCCACCAAGAGAGTATGGGAAAAGCTTATAAAACAAGTAGTCGTAGGACACTCCATTGCATTTGATGCTAGAAACCAAATCCTCGAACTTCTCGATATGATCCATGGGGTGTTCATTAGAGAGACCATGAAAAGTGTGCTGGCCTACAAGAGTGTAGTAGGCAGGCTTCAGCTTGAAATCATTCCTCTGAAAGGTAGAGGGACGAATCGCTGATCGATTTGCGTAGAACTGATCAGGCCTGTTGCATTGACCAATTGTTCTACCACACTCAACTGCAGCGTTCTCAGCATTTACAACAGCTGGAGGGGCAATAACGTTCCCATCTCCATCAAGTCTCTGCCCTCTCTCATTGCACAATTGACCCTCTCGGTCTCTGAAAGTACCAGCCTCATCCTGAATCAAAACCACTGGGTTATTGTTCATCTTTGCTGGCTTCTTTGCTTTTCTGAGTGTGCGTTCCAAATGTGCTAGCTGCTCGTTTGAGAGATCAACTAGCTGAGTGTTCTTGTTTCTTCTGGTTTCTCGAGTAGGCATACACCTGAAACACAAAAGATCAAGAACGTAAGTAACTAAATAAAAAAACGCGACGAGTGTCGACCGATACCACTAGGGTGTCGATCGATACTCGACGATTTAGTCGAAATTCTTCACTAAAATCTAATGGCGAAATTGAGTCCCCAGCAACGGCGCCAAATTTGATATGCTCAAATTAATACCCTAAAAAGTACTAAAGCAGTGTTGCAGTATAGTTAGGGGTCGAACACAAGAACTCCAAATATCACTCAATAGATTATAAAGATTAGAATTAAGCTAAACCAATAGTTGTAAACGAAAGCAATGCGTAAATTAAATGAGTTGTAAGTCGATTGGAAGGAAGATAGGCTCAGGGTATTTCTCAGGAATTCAATGAATGTAGATAAACTAACTAACATGATTCAGTTTTAGCGCGGTTCTTGAACTCAAATCACTAAAGTATAGCTGACGAACTCTCGTTGCGAAAACTATCTAAGTCTAAATTGATAGTAGATATTTTGGTATCTATAGAATCAATTCTCTAAATGCTATTGTAGCATAAGAGGTATCGAACCAAGGAGGTGTGAGGTTAACACACTAGGAATGAAAGAAACTATATAAGCTAGGCAAATCAAGCGGTTTTGGTTTTAATTCTAGCAACCTAATGTAATTGAAAGCAAATAAGCAAAAGACAATCACTAAACGAGATTAACAATGATTAAAAGAGGGATCTTTGGGTAAGGTAATTGATTTGGGGGAATCCAAGCTAATCAATGATGTCAAATTAACCACATAAGTTCATTTCCTTAAGCCTAGAACACTAATCAAGATTAATCTAATCTCTTAGCACTAATCATTTCACTAATTACCTAATCAAGAACAAACTCTCATTTGTGATTAAGTAATTAGCAAACATTAAATTCAAGTTCTAATAGCTAATAATCACCTTAGGCAATCACTTTCATGAGCTAAGTATGAGAATCCTCTTATTTAACTCTACTAGGCATTTCATCAAACACTTGGTGTGCATGAAATGCCTTTAGTTCTAGATCATCCTTCTCAAGCCTAATCTAGCATTAAAATCATCAAATAAGAGAGGAAACATGTTAATTAAGCCCTAGACATCAAAGAATAACCAAGAAAACCCCTAAATCTACCAAACACAATGATCCAAAGAGTTTCTACTCACTAACCATGGTGAACCCAACAAATTCTATGAAGAATTAACATGTTAAATCCCATAATTAATGAGTAAAAGATGATTAAGAAAGAAGATATAACTTAAACTTGCATTCAAATTCAAGATATCTCTTACAAAGTTATCCAAGAACCCTTAAAAACAAGGTCACCACGTTTTTGCTAGAGGAAAGGAGAGAAAAATAAAGCTTAGATCATGAAAATTAGGTTTTTGGACTATTTAAAGGAAGGTGGGCGAACCGGGTCAACCCGGGACAAACCGGGTATTGACCCGGTCAAAAGTGGGTCAAATCTGGTCTTTAGTGACCAATACCGACCCCACAGGTCGGTGCAACTGATCGGTGTAGTTGCTGGGCTTCAACTCCGGGCAGAACTCGTTTGGGCGGCAGATAGACATGTATTTGCTAAATCTGATGTATCTTTTGAACCACAACTTCAAACGACGTGAAACCACCTCCAGATGACAGCTAACTCAATTATCTAGAATTGCTATGAAGACCTCCGAAGCTAATTTGGATTGGAGACCCTTCGTTCGGGCCGATCGTTCAGACCCATCGGGTGAGCTTGGCTGGTTTGGGTGAGATACCGATGCCACGGGTCGGTATTGTGCTCGGAGCTAAGGAGTTTTGCTTCTGTTTGCATACCCAAATTTCCTCCAAACACCTAGAAAATAATCCAAAACATGCAAGAACTCACTAGGACCTACTGCAAATGTCTTAAACTTTAAATGAGACCTAAATGCAAGACAAAACCATGATTATGCATGCAAATGACATAAAACTCTAAGTAAAATGTATGCTAGAACATGTAAAATATGAAGATATCAAAATCCTAGAATCCCAAATCTCTTTGCGAATCCTAAAGTCTAAACCAGCTTTTAGTTCAAGTTTGATTTGTTCACAAAATAACTAAACCAAATCTCTTTGTGAATAGTTATTTTGCTCACTCTAGGTTCTGTCAGGTAATTAATCGCACTCTCGTGCCTAACCAATTATCCTAAGGTCTAAGTTCTAGGTGATCAATCTAGAATTAGCTTTGAGAACAACCTAGGCGAAGAACTAATTCAGATGGTGAATCCTAATTATTCAATTAACCTAACATTCAGGGAAAACCCTTATGGAACCCTGAACCTAACAAGAGAACTACTCAAACATGGTAATTGAGACAATAAACATGACTGAAATAATACTCAAATAAATAATAAAAATGAGAGTAACAAGAGGGTTTGAAATCTTCTCTCGGACGAACAGAGTCTCAGACTTGTCTCCCTTAGAAAGCTCTCTCACAAAACTCAGAATCCAAAATCAAGTCTAATCAAGCGTAGCCAACAAAGCTGGCTCAAAAACCTAATTAATAACCTAAAACACGTTTTGGGGCTTATTGCAATTATTAAAGTCTTCTGGGCAATTTTGCAATTCTTCAACTCTTCATAAAAGTCGCGACTTCTGTCTTGCTGCAATGAGTATCGACCGATACTAGGGTGGTATCGATCGATACTGAGACTCTAAATCGGGTACTCAGCTACACAAACTTCTGTTTTGCTCCAAAATGCTCCAAAATGTTCCAAAATGCTTCAATATCTCCAATTATGCTCCAAACGTGCTAAAACCTGTAAAAGACTCCAAAAGACTCCAAAATAGTAGAAAAACTCTATAAAACGGACTTATATCATGGCTTAAAAGGGGTAAAAACCATGATATATCAGATATTTTCAGGGATATAGAGAAAGGTACTCTAGTTCTCTCACAAGGAAACTATCTACAACAACTAATAAAGACTTTTGGGATGGGAGATTGCAAGGTTGTGCAAACACCTATGGGTGCTCAATTTAAATTGCAGGCGTTAAGTGATGAACAAGAAGAAGCACATGCTAAAGTAATGGACGACATACCGTATGCTAGTGCAGTTGGGAGCCTCATGTACGCGATGGTGGGTTCCAGGCCAGATTTTGCCTACGCAGTTGGTTTTGTCAGCATATACATGGGGAAACCTGGAAAGGATCACTGGTTAGCTGTGCAATGGATAATGAAATACATAAAGGGAGCATCAGGAACAAGCTTAACATTTACAAAGGAACCAAACTTCAAAGTTAAAGGTTATTGTGACTCAGATTTTGCGTCAGATCTAGATAAGAGAAGGTCTATTACAGGTTTGGTATTCACTGTTGGCGGTAACACAGTCAGCTGGAGATCGTGTTTACAGAGAGTTGTAGCCTTATCTACTACCGAGGCTGAGTAAATAGCACTATCAGATGCAAGCAGAGAAGCAGTTTGGTTGAAAGGTATTTGTGAGGAATTGGGTTTTAAGCAGGATGCGGTGGAGCTATTTTGTGATTCGTAGAGTGCGATCTACTTAGCTAAGAACAACATGTTTCACGAAAGGACTAAGCATATTCAATTGAAATACAACTACATCAGAGAAGTAATTGCCGATGGACAGGTAAAGGTGCTGAAGATTCACACATCTGTGAACCCAGCGGATATGTTAACAAAGGTTTTACCTGGGGAGAAGTTCGGCGGGTGCTTGAAGACCCTGAAGGTGATCGACGCCTGAGATGGCGTCATCAGAGTTGTCTCCGGGTGAAGAGGAGATGACTGGAGCTGTTATCGCAAGTTGCATGTTGTGCGATAACATGAGCTTTCAGATATAGGAAGTTAATGAGGCAGTTGATTTTCTGGTGATTAGGAACTTCGGCGGATTGATGACTCCGGTGGAGAGTTGGCGGATTTTAGTATCGGGATTCACAGACATCGTCGGTGTGACCTGTCGGAAAGGAAGGATGAATCAAGGTGGAGATTTGTTGAAAGATGATTCACATTCCATTGAGCTGGAGCTGGGCCTTAGTCGACAATTGGCCCAAGAAGAAATAGTGTTACAGAAGCTATAGAAAGAGTTGGGCCTGATGAATTGTTGCTGGCCCAATACTCATAAGTCACACGTTATAAAAAGATCGAAGGAGAGTAACAGTAAAACAGATCAAGTCTTCTTCTTCTTCGATTTCCTTTGACCTTCATTGCTGTAATCTCTCAAGCTTGAGAACTCTGTACACAAAGAAGCTCATAGTGAATTCCAGGCAACAGATCTTGAACAGAGATGTACCCGGTTTGGGGAACTCTATAATTGCTTGCGTCTTCTTTAGTTTCTTTGTCAATTTTCTCAACGCTTGTTTCTGCATTAAACACACGAGAGATCAGTGAGGTTAGATTCATAAAGTTGAATCGGAGAGAACCGCAACAGTATCGGCAACATAATCTTTGGAAAGGGTCTCTAGGGAAGACATATGGCTATGATTGCATGGGACAAAACCACTATTCCTAACAGAGGGATGGTTAGGAGTAAAGAACTTACTGATTTGGAATCGAACCTGCTCCTTGAAACTCCACTGAGTGTTGTTGGTTGGACACGGATCAGTATGGGTTGACTGGATGCAAAACAACACAATCAAAGCCAAGAACTTCTGGGGAATTAAGGTTAATCAGAGAGGTTGATTCGACTTATACGTTTGAAATGGAGAAACCAATAGCTTCTGGTTTGATCCTTGGACACATTTGGTCCCCTAATCAAGTTCTTGAGAGTAGAAGGACGAGACCACAACGCTTGTTCTGTAATGTTGATCCGGAGAGTTGGGATATTTGAACGAACGACCGAGATCATTGTCGATGTCTCGAATTTGTCGATCTGCCTTTCTTGTAAATTAAGGCTTCTTTAGGTCTCTGGGATATTTGGGCTATTGGGCTCTCCTTGGAATTTTTGGTTCAATTTTGGTTTATTTATCTTTTTCTATTGTGATTTGTGGGTTTAGGGTTAAGAATGAGGAAGTTGAAGCGATTCGCATTCCTCTCGTCTTGGTAATCAAACTTGGACGCCTTTAACGCTCTGGCTGGACTTGTTTCAGTACATCGTCCATCTCTCTTTCGAAGCGACTCAGAGGGGTATGTACTTCTACTCTTTCATTACCTTTGACTCTCTTCGTTCTGTCAAATGTGGTGGTAACTAAACTGTTTATGAAGCTGTTCCATAGTTGTTTGATTGTTTGAGTAACGAATTTGGGTATTTAGGAGCCATCATCACGATCAATGGGGAATCAACCTGATAAGAAGTTCACTTGGGTGATTAAGAATTTCTCCTCTTTGCAATCCAAGAAAATATACTCTGATCAATTTGTGGTTGGTAGCTGCAAATGGTACGAAGAAGAGAAGTTGTTTTTTTTTCTTCTAGTTTATTAAAACAAATCAGAAGTGATAATCTCCTTTGTTTTGCTGATTGTTTTCTTATGTCATTTTTTTTTGCTTGCATGCGTCTTCTGGGCTATCCCAAGGGAAATAATGAGGATAATCATTTCTCTCTGTTTCTAGCTGTTGCAGATTCTGAAACTTTACTTTTTGGATGGAGAATACACACTAAAGTTTCCTTTACTATAGTAAATCAATCTTCGGATCGGGTTCGATGGGATCGGGACAAGGAGTTCATCCACCTGTGATGAAAGTTTCGGTGAACGGTGGTGTTAGCGATGGTTCGGAAAAGGTTGAAGCGGAAACAGAAAATTTGGAGGAGACGATTTTGCCGGTGCAGATGGGTGATACGGAGTTTCCACTTCTTCCTCAAAGTACAGCAGGCACAAAGGTTTCGTGGGCTAATGTGATTCAAGCCAAGAAATCTCTAACCAAATACGATTTGGAGATCTCAATTAAAGATGGAATTGGATCAGTTGTGGTCCCTAAAGAAATATTCAAAGACGCTTCTCCTCTTTGGGAAGACTTCGTCATCGGAAGGTTTCTTGCTACGGTTCCGCATGTTGCGAAGATTCACGCAATTGTCAACAAGATTTGGGCTATGGGTGATAGAACACATATGATAGAGGTTTATGTCATCAATCCAACAACAATGAAGTTTCGGATCGCGAATCCTATCTTACGAAACAGAGTGCTCAGACGTGGTATGTGGAATCTAGCAGAGGTTCTTGTTGTGATGTCGAAATGGTCGCCTATTACAGAGGAGACTATGCCAGAGGTCAAATATGTACCTCTTTGGGTTCACCTCAAAAATGTTCCTATGGATATGTTCTCATGGAAGGGTCTTAGTTACATCACGAGTGCAGTAGGAGTACCGGTCCGACTACACCCTAAGACATCTCAATGCATGGATTTCAAGATAGCAAAAATCTTCGTCAAGGCGGATCTAACAAAAGAGTTACCAAAGGCAATGAATTTCACTTCACAAAATGGGATCGAAAGTCTAGTAGAGTTAATATACCCTTGGCTGCCTATTAGGTGTGTTGTATGCCATAATTGGGGACATTTTGACACAGTGTGCATGGTGAAAGGAGTCTCAGCAGAAGAGGAAAAGGAAGCAACTCAGACTCTGTCAAAAACTGATACCGAAACAGCAAAGGAGCCGACCGAGGTAGATGAAGTTTTGAACAACAACTCAGATTCGATCTCGGAAAAAAAGAAGGAGAAAAGAATTCTCAAAATGAAGAAAAGGAGGAAGGTGAGTGGTCGATAGTTACCCCAGGAAAGTCTGCTAGATACGAAGAAAAAGGCATTGGAATTTGGTCAAGTATCCATTCTATCTCATTCACGGTATGAAGTACTAAGTGAATCAGAACAAAAGGTCGATGGAGTTGAAGAGGAAAAGTCAGGGGAAACAGATGAAGTTAAGATTGTGGAGGGAAAAGAAATAGAGAATTCAAAGGATGAAGAGGTGGGAAAAGAAAAAGAAACAGAGCACGAGATGGATGCAGGGGAGGCTGATGCCTCTTTCGATGATTCTCAGCATGAAGATGTAGTCCCTTTATGCCAACCTTTGCAGCGTAAATCAAAGGATAAGATGAAGGAATCTACAAATCAAAAAGCAAAGGATGCAAAGTCTAGCACTTTGAACAAAAGGTTTCAAGGGAAAAATAATTAATGTCTGGTTTCTTTTGGAACATTAGAGGCTTCAACAAATATACTAAACGTAATATAATGAAGGATTGGGTGAAGGAAAGTGGTTATACGGTTGTCTGATTGAAACTAGAGTGAAGGAAAGCAAAGCTATGAGAATCGCTTCTGAGGTTTTCAAGGATTGGTCTTTCTTATCTAACTACGAATTCAACAGACTAGGAAGACTTTGGGTGGTATGGAGTCCACAAGTTCGAGTAACACCGTTTTTTAAAAGTGGTCAACTGATCACGGTTTCAATTCTACTGGAAGGATTGGTAACAAAGATTTTTTGTTCAATTCGTTTACGCCTCTAACTTTGTAGAGGACATAAAGGAGTTATGGGAAGACTTAAAAAATCACCAGCAATCACTTATCATTAGACAGAAACCTTGGTTGATCTTAGGGGATTTCAATGAGATCTTGGATGTCGAGGAACATGATATACTCATACTTTACATGTTCTAGCATGCATTTATGTTAATGTTTTTGGTCCCATGAATGTATTTCCCATAGATTTCTTAGTTTTTTGGTCTAAATTAGATTACTAGGTGTTTGCATTAGGTCCTAGTGAGTCTTGCATGCATTTGGAGCGTTTCTAGGTGTTTTGGAGATATTTGGAGCAATGAAGCAAAGTAGGAAGCAAGGGTCATCCGAACCATCCAAACGAACCTGCCGAACGAAGGCTCTCTGATCTGATTTAGCTTCGGAGCTGTTCATGAAAGTTGTAGAGGGATGAGTTATCGTTCTACCGGATTTTGAATCAAGTCATTCGGACTAGTGGTTTGTAAATTATGGCCGATTTTCTAAGGAGTCTCCGTCTGGTCGCCGAAAAGAAGAATGGACTTTCCAAAAGACTGTACCGACCCGTTCTGGGTCGGTATACTGGATCGGTATCAGCACAGGAGGAAACACCGACCCAGATCAGCTCGGCATGAAGGCAAAGGAAGATTAGTACCGACCCATTCTTGGTCGGTACTACGGCTCGGTACTAATCTCTCCAAGACCAGTTTGATCCAGACCCGACGTGCCTGAAAGACCTGACTAAACGAAGGGTTTCGATTCCGAATTAGCCTCGACGGTCTTCATGGAAATTGTAGAGGAATGAGTTAGTTTGCCAGAGAATTTGGAATCAAGTCATTCAAACATGTATTCCAGGATATATTGTGATTTTACCGAAGGTGTACACGTCTGGCCGCGAGACCAACGCCGACCAGCATTGGATCGACACAAGAAAGATTAGTACTGACCTGTTCTAGACCGGTACTAACTGGTCGGTACAAAGGCAAATATTAGTACCGACCTGTCCTAGCTCGGTACACTTGGTCGGTACAAAGCCACTTCCAAATCCGTCCCCATGAAGCCAGCCAAAGTGTCTTGAAGATCCGGCAGAACGAAGGGGTTACGGTCAGATTCAGCGTCATTGATCTTCATAAAAGATGTAGCCAGATGAGTTAGCTGTCTACTGGAGGTGGTGTGAGGTCATTCGGACATGTATTCAATGAGTTATTGCTATTTTACCGAAGGTATAACCGTCTGGCCGCGAGACCAACGCGGAGCAGCATTGGATCAGCACAAGCAAGCCGAGTACCGACCTGTTCTGGAGCGGTACAGCTTTATTGGTAATAGGTCAGGGAGTTGTACCGATCCAGATCACTCCCCATACCGACACAGAACCGACCGGTACAAAACCCAATCTTTCCTCATCGAAGCTAGCCAAAGTCACCCAACAATCACGCCAAATGGACAACTTACGTTCGGAATTAGCTTCGGAAGTCTTTATAGACGTTGTATGTAGTTGAGTTATCTGTCTTCTGAAAGTAGTTTGAAGTCATTCGGAGGGGTGGTTCGAAAGATACATCAGTATTAGCGGGGACGTGTCTGTCTGGCGCCCAAAGGAGCTATGCGCAGAGAGTAGTACCGACCAACTGTACCGACCCAGGACTGGTCGGTACAGATCTCCAGAATCAGCAAAAACCAGTTTCAGCTGGGTCAATACCCGGTTTGTCCCGGATTGACCCGGTTCGCCCACCTTCTTTTAAATAGTCCGAAAACCTAATTTTCATGATCTAAACTTTATTTTCTCTCTTTCTCCTTGCACAAAAACGTGGTCACCTTGATTCCTCTTAGGATTTGGATGATTTTGTAAGAGATATCTTGAGTTTTATGCAATTGGAAGTTTAATCTCTTTAATCTTTCATCTCTTATTCACTTAATCATGGGATTTGACATCTCTTTCATAAGTTTGTTGGGTTCTTCATGGTAAGTAAGTAGAAACTCTTTGGATCATTGGGCTTGGTAGATTAGGGATTTCTTTTGTTAATCTTTGATGTCTAGAGCTTAATGATGTTATTTCCTTTCTTATTTAGTGGTTTTAATGCTAGATTAGGCTATAGATAGTTAATCTAGATCATAGAGAATTTCATGCACACAAAGTGTTTGATGAAATTCTCCAATGAACTAAATAAAAGATTTTCGTACTTAGCTCATGAGAGTGAATGTCTAAGGTGAATCTTGGCTAATAGAACTTATGATTAATGCTTGCTAATTATATTTTCACAAATGAGAATTTGATCTTGATTTTGTAATTAGTGAAGTGATTAATGCTAAGAGATTAGGCTAATCTTGATTAATGTTCTAGGCTTAATGAAATGCACTTTCGTGATTGGATAGACATCATTGCTTAACTCAATATTTCCCCAAATCAATTGCTTTACCCAAAGATCCTCTTTTTAATCATTGTCTTAATCGTTTTTAGTGCTATTACTTGTCCACTTGTTTAATTTCAATCATTAGGTTGTTAGAAAACCAAAACCACACTTGTTTGCTTGGATTAAAGAGTTTCTTGCATTGTTGTTGCATTGAACAAACCCCAATTGGATTGACACCTAAAATATTGCAATGACATGAGCATATTTAGGATTGAATCTTAGGCCAAATCCTAATTATCAATTGGCGCCGTTGTCGATTGGGGTTCGAGTTTAGTCAATAGGATTTAGATTCTTTTTGAGATCAAGTTTTTTATTTTCTTTGTTTACTAATCTATCTATCTAGTTTTGTTTTCTCTTTATAGGATCATGGACAACGGTCAAGGGCAACAACAAGCTCACGTTGGGCAATTCCACATCCCACCACCACCCGCTCGTGATGCTAGAGTTCAAAACACCGTTGGAGCGAGAGACGCGGCCAATGCCCATGTCAACCGCCAAGGAATCCAAGCACCACCGGTTGAGACCAATGACTTTGAAGTCAAAGCTAGCTTCATCAACATGGTGCAAAACAACAAGTTTCATGGTTTGGCGATGGAAGATCCTCTTGATCACTTAGATCACTTTGACCGGATTTGTGGCTTGACAAAGATGAACGGTGTCTCGGATATAGGTCCGTTTTATAGAGTCTTTCTACTATTTTGTAGTGTTTTAGAGTCTTTTACAAGTTTTAGCACGTTTGGAGCATAATTGGAGATATTAGAGCTTTTTGGAGCATTTTGGAGCAAAACAGAAGCTTGTGTAGCTGAGTACCCGATTTAGAGTCTCAGTATCGATCGATACTACCATAGTATCGGTCGATACTCATTGCAGCAAGACAGAAGTCGCGACTTTTATGAAGAGTTGAAGAATTGCAAAATTGCCCAGAAGACTTTAATAATTGCAATAAGCCCCAAAATGTGTTTTAGGTTATTAATCAGGTTTTTGATCCACTTTGGTTGGCAACACTTGATTAGACTTGATTTTTGATTCTGAGTTTTGAGAGAGAGCTTTCTGAGGGAGACAAGTCTGAGACTCTGTTCGTCCGAGAGAAGATTTCGAACCCTCTTGTTACTCTCCTTTTTATTATTTATTTGAGTATTATTTCAGTCATGTTTATTGTCTCAATTATCATGTCTGAGTAGTTCTCTTGTTAGGTTCAGGGTTCTCATAAGGGTTTTCTCTGAAAGTTAGGTTAATTGAATAATTAGGATTCACCATCTGAATTAGTTGTTCGCCTTAGGTTGTTCTCAAAGCTAATTCTAGATTGATTACCTAGAACTTAGATCTTAGGATAATTGGTTAGGCACGAGAGTGCGATTAATTACCTGACACAACCTAGAGTGAGAAAAATAACTATTCGCAAAGAGATTTGGTTTAGTTGTTTTGTGAACAAATCAAACTTGAAATAAAAGCTGGTTTAGACTTCAGGATTCGCAAAGAGATTTAGAATTTTAGGATTTAGACTTAGGTAGTTTTCGCAACGAGAGTTGGTTAGCTATACTTTAGTGATTTGAGTTCAAGAATCGCGCTAAAACTGAATCATGTTAGTTAGTTTATCTACATTCATTGAATTCCTGAGAAATACCATGAGCCTATCTTCCTTCCAATCGACTTACAACACATTTAGTTTACGCATTGCTTTCATTTACATTTGTTGGTTTAGCTTAATTCGAATATACATAATCTATTGCGTGAATTCTGGAGTTCTTGTGTTCGACCCCTACTTATACTACAACACTGCTTTAGTACTTATTAGGGTATTAATTTGAGCATATCAAATTTGGCGCTGTTGCCGGGGACTCAATTTCACCATTAGATTTTAGTGAAGAATTTCGACTAAATCATCGAGTATCTATCGATACCCTAGTGGTATCGGTCGACACTCGTCGCGTTTTTCTTTTTTTCGGTTACTTACATTCTTGATCTTTCGTGTTTCAGGTGTATGCCTACTCGAGAAACCAGAAGAAACAAGAACACGCAGCTAGTTGATCTGTCAAACGAGCAGCTAGCACATTTGGAACGCACACTCAGAAAAAGCAAAGAAGCCAGCAAAGATGAACAACAACCAGTGGTTTTGATTCAGGATGAAGCTGGTACTTTCAGAGACCGAGAGGGTCAATTGTGCAATGAGAGAGGGCAAAGACTTGATGGAGATGGGAACGTTATTGCCCCTCCAGCTGTTGTAATTGCTGAGAACGCTGTGGTTGAGCGTGGTAGAACAATTGGTGAATGCAACAGACCTGATCAGTTCTATGCAAATCGATCAGCGATTCGTCATGCCTTTCAGAGGAATGACTTCGAGCTGAAGCATGCATACTACACTCTTGTAGGTCAGCACACTTTTCATGGTCTATCTAATGAACACCCCATGGATCATATCGTGAAGTTCGAGGATTTGGTCTCTAGCATCAAATGCAATGGAGTGTCCTACGACTATATGTTCTGTAAGCTTTTCCCATACTCTCTTGGTGGGGATGCTTCTTATTGGCTCAAGCAACTACCAGCTGGATCATTTCCTGAACAACTTCTATGACGATACGAGATCAGAAGAGTTTAGGAATAAGATTTCCTAGTGTTCTCAGGGAATGACTGAGGCTTTCAAGGCTGCTTGGGGGAGATTCAGATCGTATCAGAGGGATTGTCCACATCATGGGTACACTATGGTTTAGTTGCTGAGTTTCTTTTTCAGAGGGATTGACTGGAGGTATCAGATGGCGCTGGACTCTGCGAGCAATGGTAATTTCTTTACCAAATATCCTGATGATGCTTACCAGCTGATTGAGAATTTTGCGTCTAGCAATAGCACAAAGAGTGCTGATGGTGGTATGGAAGGTTCACAAATTGCTGAGGTGCATGCGAAGCTGGATTCGGTGCATAATTTGTTGATGAGCAAGCAGTAGAAGGCTGTTCACTTTGCTAATGATGTCGAGGTTTTCAATGAGGATGAGGTAGAGGATGTTAACTACATTGGTGGTTCTGGCTTTCAAGGTCAGAGGAATCAATACAACAACCGAAATTTCAACAACAATTTTCAGCAAGGAGGATTCAAATCTGAGGGTAATCAAGGTGGTTCTGGATCAAATCAGTTTAACCAGAAACCTTTTCAGAGCAGTGGTTACACAAGGAACTATGAGAATTCATCTTATCAGCAAGTACCTGCTAAGAATTCGGAGAGCAAGATCGAGGCTATGCTTGAACAGCTGGTTCAAGGGCAGGATAAGATGACGGTGAGCTTCAATGGGAAGTTGGATGATCTTTACACAAACTTGAATGGAAGGATCGAAGCGCTCAGTATGAGTCAAAAGAAGTTGGAAATTCAGGCTGCTCAAACTTCAGAAGCTATGAAAAGGCAAGAGGGTGTTCTTCCAGGTAGAGGAGAGAACCTAAGGAGGGAGCACATCAATGCAATCACTCTAAGGAGTGGAAAATATGTGAATGCAGGAGTTAAGGATGCATCACCTGCATAGATTTTCGTCGATCTCGACGATGAGGATTCTGAAATCCCAAGGGTATCGATCGACACCAGTTAAAATCTTGCAACGGGACAACTCCAAAGCCCCAATGTCGATCGACATTCCTCAAGCATCGGTCGATACTGAGACTACGGCAGAGAAGACACCTGAGATTTCGAATGTAGTGCCTAAGCTAGTTCCAGAACGAGTCTACATACCGAGGATACCTTATCCTAGAGCTGTTGGGAAGACTAAAAAGGAGGTGGAAGACTCTAGATGCAAGCAGATATTGGACAAGCTGATTGTTGAACTTCCTTTCCTCGATGCTATTAAGACTTCCCCAGCTTTCAGAATATATGTCAAGAAGATGGTGTCTAGCAACGTGAACCTTGAAGAAGGATGTGTGATGCTTACTCAGGAGTGCAGTGCAATCTTAACCAACATAACTCCAAAGAAACTTCCGGATCCAGGGAGCTTTGTGTTGGATTGTACGATATTCACCGAAAGGTTCGAGCGTTCTCTATGTGATCTTGGCTCAAGTGTGAACCTCATGCCGTATTCAGTTGCCAAGAGGATGGGTATGACAGATTTCACGCCCACCAGGATATCTTTGATACTTGCTGATCGCTCAGTGCGACTTCCAGGGGGGCTACTCGAAGATGTTCCTATTAAGATCGGGAATTGCTTGATCCCGACTGATTTCATTGTCTTGGAGTACGATGCTGAGCCCAAAGACCCCCTTATCCTGGGTAGACCATTCCTTGCCACAGTTGGTGCATTGATTGATTGCAGGAATGGGAAGATAGCTCTTAACATAGGTGATTTGGTCATGACCTTTAACATGGATAAGATGATGAAGAGACCGACTATCGATGGGCAGACTTTATTCGTAGATACTTTCACGGATATTGCTGAAGAGTACTTCTTGGAGATGCATCCTGAGGATCCGTTGGAGAGGGCACTGATTTGTTCAGCTGAATCTAAGGTGTTTTTGAGTGAAGAAGCTGCTGGTTACTCGAAGATGCTTGACACTGTACCATCAGTGTCGATCGATACTCCCTTAGTATCGATCGACACCCTACGGCCAGACAGGGAATTGGGCGAATGTTCCAGGCAAGCTGCTAAGCTTGGGGATTGGAGCGAGGAGAAAGCTCATAAGGTGGAACTCAAGCCACTTCCAGCCAATTTGAGGTATGTTTTTCTTGGTCCTAATTCCACATACCCTGTGATTATTAATGCTTTTTTGAACAACGCAGAGGTTGCCTTACTGCTGAGCAAGCTGCGCATGTATCGCAAAGCTCTTGGCTATTCTCTTGATGACATTTCAGTTATATCATCGGATCTGTGCATGCATAGGATTCATCTTGAGGACGAGTCAAAGGCTACTATCGAGCATCATAGAAGGCTGAATCCAAATCTGAAAGAAGTGGTTAAGAAAGAAGTTATGAAGCTCTTGGATGCAGGGGTTATCTATGCCATCTCAGACAGTTCTTGGGTTAGTCTGGTGCACGTTGTTCCTAAGAAATGAGGGATAACTGTGGTGAAGAATGAGAAAGATGAGTTGGTGACTATCACTGGGCATCGAATGTGTATTGACTACAGGAAGTTGAATGCGGCCACAAGGAAAGATCATTTTCCATTGCCTTTCATTGATCAGATGTTAGAGAGGTTGGCTAGTCATCCCTACTACTGTTTTCTCGATGGGTATTCAGGCTTTTTCCAGATTCCAATTCATCCAGATGATCAGGGGAAGACGACTTTTACATGTCCTTATGGCACATTCGCATACAGGAAAATGCCATTTGGATTATGTAATGCTCCAGCTACTTTTCAGAGATGCATGATGTCTATCTTCACAGACATGATTGAGAACTTTATGGAGGTGTTCATAGATGATTTTTCAGTATATGGATCATCTTTCAAGGACTGTTTGGCTAACTTGTGCAAGGTGCTACAGAGGTGTGAGGAGAAACACTTGGTCCTTAATTGGGAAAAGTGTCACTTTATGGTTCAGGATGACATCGTTCTTGGGCACAAGGTTTCTGAAGCTGGGATCGAGGTTGATAAGGCTAAGATTCAGGTTATGACAGGTCTGCCACCACCGACTTCTGTGAAAGATATTAGGAGTTTTATGGGTCATGCTGGGTTTTACAGGAGATTTATTAAGGATTTCTCTAAGATAACCCGCCCACTCACCGCCCTATTATGCAAGGAAGCACAATTTGATTTCACACCAGAGTGTCTTGCGGCCTTTGAGGAGATTAAGAAGGCATTAGTGAGTGCTCCTATTGTGCAACCTCTATATTGGACTTTGCCTTTCGAGATTATGTGCGACGCCAGCGATTTTGCTGTCGGTTCTGTTCTGGGTCAGAGGAAGGATAAGAAGCTGCATGTCATCCACTACGCCAGCAGAACATTGGACGATGCTCAGAGGAACTACAACACAACAGAGAAGGAATTACTTGCGGTGGTTTTCTCTTTCGATAAATTTCGCCCTTACTTGATTGGGAGCAGAGTAATTGTTCACACAGATCATGCTGCTCTCAAGTATTTGATGCAGAACAAGGATCTCAAACCTCGTCTTTATCGTTGGGTTCTTTTGTTCCAAGTGTTTGATATTGAGATAAAGGATAAGAGAGGAGTAGAGAATGGGGTTGCTGATCATCTTTCGAGATTGAAGCTCGATACAGATGTACCTATTGATGATCAATTACCTGAGGAGTCAATTTACTATGTGGAAACTGATTTCCAAAGTGGCTTCACCGAAAATCAGCAATTCCCACGAATTGCAGGTTTCGGTATCGATCGACACTCCCCTAGTGTCGGTCGATACCCGTCGGCTCCTAAACCTGTTTTGACCGTGGAACACATTGGTGTTTCTGAGGAGTATCTTGTTGCTGCAGCCGATTCTGATCTACCATGGTATGCTGATATTGCCAACTTCATCGCTGCAGATACAGAGCCAAAGCACCTAAAGAAATATGACAAGAAGAAATTTCTGCAAGACATAAGGCGATACTTTTGGGATGAGCCTTACCTGTATAAAACTTGCTCTGATGGTATCTACAGGAGATGCATTGCTGAATCGGAAGTACCTGAGGTTTTATTTCACTGTCATGGTTCTGAGTATGCTGGACACTTTGCTACTTTCAAGACGGTGTCCAAGGTTCTTCAAGCAGGCTTCTGGTGGCCTACTATGTTTAAAGATGCTCATACCTTTATCTCGCAGTGTGATGTGTGTCAGAGGAGAGGGAAGATCAGTAAGAGACATGAGATGCCACATAATTTCATCCTTGAGGTTGAGATTTTTGATTGCTGGGGTATCGATTTTATGGGACCTTTTCCTTCGTCATACAAGAACCAGTACATTCTAGTTGCAGTGGATTATGTCTCTAAGTGGGTGGAGGCAATTGCTAGTCCAACCAACGACTCTTCGGTGGTTCTTAAGCTGTTTAAGACCATCATCTTTCCACGATTTGGCGTGCCTCGTATTGTTATAAGTGATGGTGGCAGTCATTTCATCAACATGGTTTTTGAGAAGTAACTAAGGAAGCATGGTGTGAATCATCGTGTGGCTACTCCTTATCACCCCTAGACCAGTGGGCAAGTCGAGGTCTCCAACAGGCAAATCAAGGAGATTCTAGAGAAGATAGTGGGAACTTCTAGGAAGGATTGGTCTACGAAGCTGGACGATTCGTTGTGGGCTTACAGGACTGCTTATAAGACACCATTGGGCACTACACCTTTCCATTTGCTGTATGGGAAAGCATGTCACCTTCTTGTGGAGATCGAGCATAAGGCAGCATGGGCTACAAAGTTGCTGAATTTCGACATCAAGCCTGCTGCTGAAAGGCGATTGATCCAGCTGAACGAGCTGGATGAGATTAGGCATCATGCCTATGAGAACTCAAGGCTGTACAAGGAGAGGACTAAGGCGTACCACGACATGAAAATCTTCGACCGAATTTTCGAACCCAATGATCAGGTGATTCTGTATAACTCTCGTTTGCATTTGTTTCCTGGTAAATTGCGTTCTCGTTGGTGAGGTCCCTTCACTGTCAAGGAGGTTAGACCACATGGTGCACTTGTCCTGCGTAATCCCTCCGGCGAGGAGTTCACTGTCAATGGACAAAGGGTGAAACACTACATACGAAGAACTGAGATCCCAGACGGACACATGATGCCTCTAGATGATGCACCCGCTGCCTGAATGGTAGTACAGTCAAGCTAATGACGTTAAACGAGCGCTTGGTGGGAGGCAACCCACTGGTGAGTCTGTACATATCTTTTTCCTTTCTTTTTATTTTTAGTTTTGTGTTTCGTTGTGTTACGTGAAACAGATTCGGACGAGCAGTATCGATCGACACCACCGAGTGTCGATCGACACCCTCGTTATGCCAGAAAAACACCGACTTGCTACCAGTATCGATCGACACTATATAGTATCGGTCGATACCTGCCGCTCAGATGGCACCTAGGAAGAAGCCACGTACCGATGAAGCATCCAACTCCCAACCACATGAGAAGGAATACGCGTTGCACGCTCGCGTCGAGTTCAAAGAAGACGGGGTTTGGACAGTGGGAACGGTTATCGTTTGTCTCACCGGGAACCGCTACAAGTTTCAGACACCAAATTCCACAGACTTCACTGTCATTTTCGGTAACACTTGCGAGACGCACCACCTGAGGTACATGTGCCTTCTTCACCGTTGCCTCCTCGCACGACTGTTCGCTTTCCTTGGCCTAAGATCAGCGAGAAGGCCAGGATCCGCTTGAGAGATGATTACGAGGGCTCCGATAAGGAGATTACAGAGAGTCGGGCTTGCACGCACATGCCTATTTCAGAGGAGTGGGATGACTACGACTCGATCTTCTATAATGCCTGGCAGGAGGTTGATGTGCGCCCCACTAGATTTGTGGACACGCATACTATGAGACAGCTGGGCTTTGACAGAGAGCTTGATGGTTTGATCAGGAAGATTGGACTGGGGACGATGTCTACGCGGCAATATGACTTATACCCCGACTTAGTCCGCCAGTTCCTCGCGTCTGTCCGCGTTTACTACACTGGTGAGCCTCCGGTGACTGCACATCAGGGTGTGCTGACGTTCTTGATTCGCGGTGTGCGCTACAGGATTTCTTTCCAGGAGCTCTGCGACATAGATGGGTTTACCAGAGATTTTTCGAGGTGCGAGCTTCCTCGCAAGTTCTTGGATATTGAGGCATTATGGTCTCATTTCGGGCATGGGGTCTACGACTACAAGACCACCACACAGATGGATGTGCGCCATTCTGTCATGCGCTGTCTTGTTAGGATCTTGAGCAACACCTTGTTGTGCAAGATGGAGCCTAACAAGATGAGGGTAACAGAGCTAATTGTGTTTTCCATTGGGATCGGGGACATTATTGGTGATGAGGCGTATGAGTGGCCTGAGATGGACCTCACGGTCAACTTAGGTGCTGTCTTTGCGCACCACTTGGAGTCGCTGAAGGTGAAGCCTTTTACCGGACGCGGCAAGTCTTCTAGGACTGCAGGTCGCCTGAAGACCGAGACGGTGGGCAGTCTCCTCACTCCCATCTTTCTGCACCTTGGGATCAGTACTACTAGCTGCTCGATAGTGACATCCCGCGAGCTTATGGACCTAGCGCACCTGGAGCACCTGCGCTGGTTGAAGCCTGATAGGCGTTGGGTTTTCAGCACTTCTACTAGGGACTATCTGGTTCAGCTCCCCAACACAGATCTCACAGACATTGGCGGTGACCTGCTCAGCTAATCTTCGCCCCTGATACTGCTGATATGGAGCCTGCGCCAGTCACTCGACGTCGAGGCTCCGCTACTCGAGCAAGTCCGCCTACTTCTGGCCCTGCTGGGGTCAATCACTCGCGCGCCATGCACCTGCTCCTACACCTACTCTTCATGCGCTCCCTGTGATGGAGATGGACCCGTTTCAGCGCTACGTTGTCGAGAGTCTTCACACGATCTGGAGTGCTATGTCTCGATGCAGCTGCATGACGTCGCAGCGTCCCATTTCACCACGCTCACTACATCAAGCTGGACCATCTGGCACTGCTGGCGATGACTCTGACGCCACTGAGGAGGATTAGTCATCTGTTTATCTGCTTTCACGTTTGTTTTCCTTTTCCCTTTTCTGTTTCTTTTCGTTTGAACTTTTGTTATTTTGGGTCTTATGTTAGCATTTTTATCATTGTATACTTTGTGGAACTTATGCTTCTATGATTTTTGTTGCTTTTGACTTGTGTTTGAGTGATCTAACAGTGCTAACCATAACACATTCAGATCGTTTGACACAATTTTTGGGCACAATTGTCGCTGTCAAGAGGAATTCTGTCGACCAACCATTGGTATCGATCGACACCAGTGCAGTGTCGGTCGACACTCTTCGATTTTCACATTCTCGGGTAACCTCTTCGATTTTCACATTCCACTGGGTTCATTTTATTTCTTTCACCAAAATCAGGCTTGATAACACTGGGAACAGTGTTGTTTAAGTATGGGGGAGGTAGTCGCTGACATTGTGTTTGTTTTTCTTAGAGTCAGTCATTTTTATTAAGTCAAAAATTTGTTTTATTGAGTCAAAATTTTGTTGGAGATTATGATCGTGTTCTTGAATCTGCTGTTTTGATTTTGCTTCTGAGTGTCCACTGTTACAGAATCAGCTACAGATCGACTAATGAAAAATCCAAAGGCTGACCCGTTAACTAGAAGACACACATGTTTCCAACAGAGTTCTTTTAAAGCCTGAGCCAACTTTTTGCACTTCATCGATGTGGTTAGTATTCATAGAGCTTGATTCCTCATTCATATCTGACAAAGGAACCCATGTGTTTCAAAGTGATAGTATCTCTCTCCCCTATTATAAGTTAATAAATAAGAGCATAAAAGATGAAATGATTTTCTTCTGAGTAGAGGGTTAGGAAAATTTCCAGCGATCCCATTATTCTACTTGGTAAGGAATGATCACACAGAGGATTGGAAGCGAGGCTAGGATTTTCCAATGATGCCATTATTCGCCTACACCCTTTGATACATTGAAAGGGAAGAACCGGGGATTCGGTGGCAAACACCATCAATACACTCGCGTCTCATACCTTGATGTGTATGTGCGAATATAAAAAAAAAAAAAAAAAAAAGAAGAAGAAAATATGATAAGAAATAAGTCTGGGGGAGAGAAAGTGATACAAAAAGTGTGAAATTGGGTGGTTCCTTGTTATGATATTGTATGGGAAAGAGTCTAGAAGGCTCTTAGTATTCATCACAGCGATGAAACTGGCGATGAGGGGTTTAACTGAACGATACTGCGAAATAATGTGTGTAGTTTAGGGAAGCTGCGAATGTCTACGAAGAAGTACATGATGGTTAGATTTGGATCTGGTTAGGTGACATTTGGGTGCTTGGGAAAAAGGTCATTGCAACGTTTCAATGAATAGGTGAGTCTCCGTGTTTTCAAACCTCTTTCTCTGGTTTAGTCTTCTATTTGCTTGAGGGCAAGCAAATGCTAAGTCTGGGGGAGTTGATATATCATGGTTTTTACCCATTTTAAGCCATGATATAGGTCCATTTTATAGAGTCTTTCTACTATTTTGTAGTGTTTTAGAGTCTTTTACAGGTTTTAGCACGTTTGGAGCATAATTGGAGATATTGGAGCTTTTTGGAGCATTTTGGAGCAAAACAGAAGCTTGTGTAGCTGAGTACCCGATTTAGAGTCTCAGTATCGATCGATACTACCATAGTATCGGTCGATACTCATTGCAGCAAGACAGAAGTCGCGACTTTTATGAAGAGTTGAAGAATTGCAAAATTGCCCAGAAGACTTTAATAACTGCAATAAGCCCCAAAACGTGTTTTAGGTTATTAATTAGGTTTTTGAGCCACTTTGGTTGACAACACTTGATTAGACTTGATTTTTGATTCTGAGTTTTGAGAGAGAGCTTTCTGAGGGAGACAAGTCTGAGACTCTGTTCGTCCCAGAGAAGATTTCGAACCCTCTTGTTACTCTCATTTTTATTATTTATTTGAGTATTATTTCAGTCATGTTTATTGTCTCAATTATCATGTCTGAGTAGTTCTCTTGTTAGGTTCAAAGTTCTCATAAGGGTTTTTCTCTAAATGTTAGGTTAATTGAACAATTAGGATTCACCATCTGAATTAGTTCTTCGCCTTAGATTGTTCTCAAAGCTAATTCTAGATTGACCACCTAGAACTTAGATCTTAGGATAATTGGTTAGGCACGAGAGTGCGATTAATTACCTGACACAACCTAGAGTGAGCAAAATAACTATTTGCAAAGAGATTTGGTTTAGTTGTTTTGTGAAGAAATCAAACTTGAAATAAAAGCTGGTTTAGACTTTAGGATTCGCAAAGAGATTTGGAATTATAGGATTTAGACTTAGGTAGTTTTCGCAACGAGAGTTGGTTAGCTATACTTTAGTGATTTGAGTTCAAGAACCGCGCTAAAACTGAATCATGTTAGTTAGTTTATCTACATTCATTGAATTCCTGAGAAATACCATGAGCCTATCTTCCTTCCAATCGACTTACAACACATTTAGTTTACGCATTGCTTTCATTTACATTTAGCTTAATTCGAATCTACATAATCTATTGCGTGAATTCTAGAGTTCTTGTGTTCGACCCCTACTTATACTACAATATTGCTTTAGTACTTATTAGGGTATTAATTTGAGCATATCAACCTTCCCCAAGGTTCCATCACTTCTTGGAATCAATGCAAAACCGCATTTCTTGCCAAGTTCTTCTCCCATTCTAGAACGGCTAAGCTACGAAATGAGATCTCGAGCTTCACTCAAAGAGCAAATGAGAGCTTCAATGAAGCTTGGGAGCGGTTTAGGGGCTATACAACGCAATGCCCTCATCATGGATTCTCGGATGCTTCCCTCTTGAGCACACTCTACCGTGGAGCACTTCCAAAGATCCGTATGTTGCTTGATACCGCTTCAAATGGAAACTTCTTGGCCAAGGACGTGAATGAAGCAATGGAGTTGGTTGAGAACTTTGCTTTGAGTGATGGAACATATGGTGATGAGTATGATCGGTCTACAAGGACCACAAGCGATTTTGAGGAGCAACGAAAAACCAAGGAGATGAAAGCTCTAAGTGAAAAGTTGGATAAGCTTGACAAGCTTATCACTACATCTCAAAAGGCGGTTCAATTTGTTGATGATTGTGAAGCAAACCAAGGGTTCCAAGAACAAATGGTGGATTTGAGAAACAAAGAAGAAGTGCACTATGTCGGGAATCATGGTGGCTCTCAAAAGAACTTCAACAACAATCAACAACAAAGCTTTGTCCCTCAAAATCAATTTCAAGGGAACCAAGGAGGCTACTACAACAAAGCTCCATTTATGCCTCAACTCGGTTCTCAAGGCAACAACTTCATGCCTCAAGACCTTGATATGAAGAACATGCTTCAACAACTTCTTCAAGGACAAGCTAATGGAGCAATGGATGTGAGCAAGAAGATAGAGGATATCCATACCAAAGTAGCTAGCTCCTACAATGATCTACATAAGAAGGTTGAGGCATTGAGCTCAAGAGTGCAACAAATAGAGACCAAAGGAGCCATTTCTTCAACACCTCAACCTCAAAGTTCTTTAAACGGGAAAGCCATACAAAACTCAAAGGAGTATTGCAATGCCATCTTCTCAAATGAATCACGTCCCATTGATGATTATGAAGCCGCCATTAGAGAAATTGAGTCTCTACTTTATGGTTCCCATGTCAAAGTGCTTTCCCCTAGAGATGTTCCTTTGAAGCTCAATATGGACATTAAGGAACAAGGTGGGGGAGTGACCCTTGAGAAGGATGATGACGTGACCATGGTTAAAGACAAGGGTAGTGTTAATTGCATTGATTCACCAAGCACAACTAGGATCGAGCCTAAGTCTCTCCCCAAGCTTGGTAATCTCGGTAAATTCTCTATAGCTTGCTCTCTTGGAGATTTGGAGATTGAGGATGCTTTGTGTGACTCCGGTTCAAGTGTGAATGTCATGTCCCATGAGATGTTCAAGAGTCTAAGGATAAGAAACCTCACCTATCACCCATCACCTATCACCTATCACCTTTGGAGACGCTTCTTCACGGAAACCACTTGGTCTTCTTGAAGATTACCCGCTTAAGGTTGGGGATTGCATAGTCCCAACGGACTTCGTTGTCATGGAGATAAAGAAGACCAACAAGCTCCCACTTCTCCTTGGAACCCCATTCCTACTTACCACCGACGCTAGAATGGATTTCAAAGATCAAAGGGTAGTTCTCTTGAATGTGGATGATAAGGTATATTACCCAATGAGGACTTCTTCCAACAAGTTTTGTGGCACAATTACCATAAAGGATGATGAGTTTCATGAAGAAGAAGCGAGGTATGTGGGTAGATGTGAGATGGTTGAAGAAGCTCCACCCCCAAAGGTCTATGAAGAGGAAGAGAAGTCTCTTGAGAGAAAAGATTTGGGTTATGGTAATGACAAGGAAGCTTCGGAAGTTGATATAGCTTGTTTGGAACCGCTTCCTCCCACCACAATGGAGAATGACGTTGAGGGTAGCAAGGGTGCAAAGAAGAAGACAAAGGCCAAGGCTAATTTGGGAAACGGATCAAGCAAGTTTCATGGGTCTAGGTCCGAGCCAAGCCAGCCTTCTATGATGACTCTCACTCCTTGGAAGCACAAGGATGGAGTGATTGAGTACAAGATCAAGTGCAAAGGTTGGCCAAAACCTTTTGCCTCGGTCAAGGCGATCCTCACACCCGAGCTCAAAGAGCAAGGGGAAGCAGGTCTTGAAGAGGTCATGAGCAAGGTGCTAAAGCTCGAGCTCAAAGATCCACCATGGAGTACTCACACTCCTCTCTCACCCGCCTAAAAGGGTAACAAAAGTCAAACTTAGTGACTCTAAACAAAGTTCTCTTGGGAGATACCCCAAGCTTATCCTTGTATATACTTTCTTTTCATGTCTTTCTATGCTTTCTTGTTCTTTTTGATCTTTTGTTGGGTGGTTGCAAGGTTCTTGATGGCAGCAAGGTCATGGCAAGGCACATTGGTGTAGATGTCGAAAGATCTTCATTCATCTCCATTCATCTAGTCTCACTCCTCATTTGTAAGTAACTCTTTCCTTTTGAGTCTCTTTGCATTTTTATATTTCGTTTTTGGTCTCTCTTGATCTTCTTTCACACCGAGACATTGTGATTTAAGTTTGGGGGAGGGAACCGGTGTCTAATCATGTGTTTTGTGATCTTATGTTGCCTTTTGCATCTTGAGTCTCATGCATATCATGCATTTTCAATAATTTTGAAATTTTTTGAACTTTTGTGCATTTCATATCTAGGATTGAGTCTAGATGCATAGCATATATGTATTGTATTCATGTGCATTGGGAGCAATGATATGATTTTTCCTTGTAGAGTACCATTTTTAGAGCTTGATTCAATGCCCTTGTTGCTTGTTGTTTGATGCTTTTGATCTCGTGTTGAAATCAAGGATGAACCATATTTCGATCTTGCGTTTCATTACTAGGGTCTTAGCTAAAGCAAGTCTTGATTTGATTTCAATCCTACCTAAGTGAAAACCATAATTTTGACATTGAAATTATCATGCTTGTGCATTGCATAGTGAATTCATGGTTACCATATACATACTTGGGCTCTCTTATCCTTTTCACCACTCTTTTTCTAGTCCAAGTAGCCGATTCCCATCATTGGAACGGTTTACCATACCTTTAACCTACCTTCCTTTCAAGCCAAAATCTTTAGTGTGCGTATGTGAAGCCTAATTTTTTGAGTAAGCTTGGCAAAAAGTGTTGAGTTTAGGGCGACAAGGATAGGATTGCATGTAGATCTAGCCGAACATCAAATGCTAGACTAGGCTAGGCTCGTGGGAAAGGGAAGTTTTGGGTTTGGTGTGAACGAAAATGTGTGACTAATGGAATTGTGGATAAGAAAGAAGTGGGTTCAAAAGTGAGAAAGTGAAGGTGAAAGGGGAATGCAATATTGTGATTCGGTTAGTGCAAGTTATCAAGAATAGCTTTTAGTGATAGTTATAGCCTCATAGAAACAAAGGAAAAGCCAAAAATTGGCTAAGGCATCAATTGGTAAATGATGAGGCAAGGCAAAGAAAAAGAAAGAAAGAAGACCTAAAGAAACAACAAAAAGAAGCACGAAACCACAAGATTCAATGAAGAAGAAGAAATTCTCCAAGTGAGAAAAGATGAAGTGGAAGAAGAAGTTCACGTATGGAGCATGAAGGCAAAAAGGCCAAGTGAGAAAAGGGTAGCTTAGGATGACGACTTCATGGGTAGATATGCTAGGGTTAGAGACGATTTGGGCATTGGGTAGATGTAAGTCTATCCTTGTATGCATACATTGCCTTTTACTCTTAGCATTTTGCTAAAGCTTGCTCATTAGGTAAGAGATCCCTTGCATTGGTGAAAACCGCGTACATTTGAGATCATCTTAGTCTCAAGACCTTACCCTAGCCAAATGGATTCACTTGCCTTGCATGAGCATGATTCACTTGAAACGATTAATGAATCTTAAAGGATTGGATGACATGAATACTTGTATAGGTTAAGGCTTGAATTTGATTCGTATAGGGAAGGATATCGCTAGCTCTTTTTGAGTAGACTTGTTTGATCGCATCTTAGAGCTAGTAACTTGGACATTGAGTTGAATTCTTTTTATGGTACTTTTGGATTTGAGCTCCCATTTTGATCTTCTTCCTCTTCTTAGTCTTGTTTGCTTGAGGACAAGCAAAGGATTAAGTTTAGGGGAGTTGATATACTCATACTTTACATGTACTAGCATGCATTTATGTTAGTGTTTTTGGTCCCATGCATGTATTTCCCATAGATTTCTTAGTGTTTTGGTCTAAATTAGAGTACTAGGTGTTTGAATTAGGTCCTAGTGAGTCTTGCATGCATTTGGAGCGTTTCTAGTTGTTTTGGAGATATTTGGAGCAATGAAGCAAAGTAGGAAGCAAGGGTCATCCGAACCATCCACAAGAACCTGCCGCACGAAGCCTCTCTGATCTGATTTAGCTTCGGAGCTGTTCACGAAAGTTGTAGAGGGATGAGTTATATTTCTACAGGATTTTGAATCAAGTCATTCGGACGAGTGGTTTATAAAATACGACCGATTTTCTAAGGAGTCTCCGTCTGGCCGCCGAAAAGAAGAATGGACTTTCCAGAAGACTGTACCGATCCGTTCTGGGTCGGTATGCTGGATCGGTATCAGCACAGGAGGAAACACCGACCCAATTTATATTTATTATTAGTATTCGTACCTTAGGACGAATACTAAAAAATACCCTGCTAACAACTACTTTCTTTTATAAGGGAAGGTGTCAAACGGACTTTTTGGGGGAGTAGAGTTGGGGATAGAGGGTACTTGTCAATAAAAAAAATAAAATGTATTCCAAATTTATTCAAATTCATCAGAAGCGGCGTATCCTTTGTTGAAATTTCATTAATTCATTTTTTTTCTTTAATTTAATTCGAGTCAGCTCGGCATGAAGACAAAGGAAGATTAGTACTGACCCATTATGGGTCGGTACTACGGCTCGGTACTAATCTCTCCAAGACCAGTTTGATCTAGACCCGACGTGCCTGAAAGACCTGACCAAAAGATGGGTTTCCATTCCGAATTAGCCTCGACGGTATTCATGGAAATTGTATAGGAATGAGTGAGCTTGCCAGAGAAGTTATAATAAGGTCATTCGGACATGTATTCCAGGAGATATTGTGATTTTACCGAAGGTGTATCCGTCTGGCCGCGAGACCAACGCCGGCCAGCATTGGATCGACACAAGAAAGATTAGTACCAACTTGTTCTGGACCGGTACTAACTGGTCGGTACAAAGGCAAAGATTAGTACCGACCTGTCCTAGCTCGGTACACTTGGTCGGTACAAAGCCACTTCCAAATCCGTCCTCATGAAGCCAGCCAAAGTGTCTTGAAGATCCGGCAGAACGAAGGGGTTACGGTCAGATTCAGCGTCAATGATCTTCATGAACGATGTATCCAGATGAGTTATATGGCTACTAGAGGTGGCTTGAGGTCATTCGGACATGTATTCGAGGAGATATTGCGATTTTACCGAAGGTATATCCGTCTGGCCGCGAGACCAACACGGAGCAGCATTGGATCAGCACAAGCAAGCCCAGTACCGACCTGTTCTGGAGCGGTACCGCTTGATTGGTACTAGGGAAGGGAGTTGTACCGACCCAGATCACTGCCCATACCGACCCAGAACCGACCGGTACAAAACCCAATCTTTCCTCATTGAAGCCAGCCAAAGTTACCCAAAGATCACGCCAAATGGACAATTTACGTTCGGAATTAGCTTCGGAAGTCTTCATAGAAGTTGTAGATAATTGAGTTATCTGTCTTCTGAAAGTAGTTGGAAGTCATTCGGAGCGGTGGTTCGAAAGATATATCAGATTTAGCGGGGACGTGTCTGTCTGGCGCCCAAAGGAGCTATGCGCAGAGAGTAGTACCGACCAACTGTACCGACCCAGGACTGGTCGGTACAGATCTCCAGAATCAGCAAAAACCAGTTTCAGCTGGGTCAATACCCGGTTTGTCCCGGGTTGACCCGGTTCGCCCACCTTCTTTTAAATAGTCCAAAAACCTAATTTTCATGATCTAAGCTTTATTTTCTCTCTTTCTCCTTGCACAAAAACGTGGTCACCTTCATTCTCTTAGGATTTGGATGATTTTGTAAGAGATATCTTGAGTTTTATGCAATTGGAAGTTTAATCTCTTTAATCTTTCATCTCTTATTCACTTAATCATGAGATTTAACATCTCTTTCATAAGATTTGTTGGGTTCTTCATGGTAAGTGAGTAGAAATTCTTTGGATCATTGGGCTTGATAGATTAGGGATTTCTTTTGTTAATCTTTGATGTCTAGAGATTAATGATGTTATTTCCTTTCTTATTTAGTGGTTTTAATGCTAGATTAGGCTAGAGATAGTTAATCTAGATCATAGGGAATTTCATGTACACAAAGTGTTCGATGAAATTCCCCAATGAACTAAATAAGAGATTTTCGTACTTAGCTCATGAGAGTGAATGTCTAAGGTGAATCTTGGCTAATAGAACTTATGATTAATGCTTGCTAATTATATTTTCACAAATGAGAATTTGATCTTGATTTTGTAATTAGTGAAGTGATTAGTGCTAAGAGATTAGGCTAATCTTGATAGTGTTCTAGGCTTAAAGAAATGCACTTTTGTGATTGGATAGACATCATTGCTTAACTCAAGATTTCCCCAAATCAATTGCTTTGCCCAAAGATCCTCTTTTTAATCATTGTCTTAATTGTTTTTAGTGCTATTACTTGTCCACTTGTTTAATTTCAATCATTAGGTTGTTAGAAAACCAAAACCACACTTGTTTGCTTGGATTAAAGAATTTCCTGCATTCTTGTTGCATTGAACAAACCCCAATTGGATTGACACCTAAAATATTGCAATGACATGAGTATATTTAGGATTGAATCTTAGGCCAAATCCTAATTATCAAAACACTCAGGATACTCAGCTTCGCCAACTGTTTCGTTGGGTATGAGAGATTTCCAAGAAACTGCGCGCTACTGCTCTCTTGTTGATTTAAAGCACCACGGCCCTGTTTACCCTTGGTGTAATAAAAGAGAAGAAGGCATCATCTACAAAAAGCTCGATCGCGTTCTCATGAATGATTCATGGTATGATAATTTCCCAGATTCATATTGCGTTTTTGAATCCGGTGGCTCCTCCGACTATCTAAGATGCCGAATTCCAATACACAAGGAAAAGGTAAAGATCAAACGTCCATTCAAGTTCACAAACGCTATTGCTGAGAACCCAAAATTTCTGCATCTATTGGAAAAATATTGGAAAGACACGGAAGATTTATTTGTGTCTACTTCTGCTACGTATAGATTTTCCAAAAAGCTAAAGGGGTTGAAAACGGAAATGCGGAAATTGGGAAAACAATTAATGGGGAATCTGAGACTACGAACTAAGAAAGCACATGAGGTGCTCTGCAAAACTCAAACAAAAACTCTCCAGAATCCTAGTCGGGTCAGTTATACACAGCCTAACCAACTTCTGGAAATCGGCTTTCCGTCTACCGAAAGGATGTATTACGGAAATTGACAAGCTATGCTCAGCTTTTCTCTGGTCAGGTCCCGATTTAAACACAAAGAAAGCAAAGATATCATGGGAAAAGGTCTGCAAACCAAAAGAGGAAGGTGGTTTGGGTCTTCGTCCTCTCACGGAGGCAAACAAAGTAAGCTGTTTGAAGTTGGTTTGGAGAATATTATCTTGTAAATCTTCGATGTGGGTTGATTGGATTAAGACTTACTTAATTCGCAAAGGCTCTTTCTGGACAGTGAATTTCAACTCTACTCGAGGATCTTGGATTTGGAGGAAAATATTAAAATACAGAGAGGTTGCAAGGTCTTTTACTCAAGTTCTGGTTCTAAGTGGTGAGTCAACTTCTTTCAGGTTTGATCATTGGACAGCGAGGGGCAGATTAATTGACCTCAAAGGTGAAAGAGGGTGCATTGATCTAGGCATACCAATTGATTCTTCAAGTGGGTGTTACAACAACACAGAATAAGAAGACAAAGAACATAAACTCTACAGATGATTGAGGAGCTGATAATTGATCAAAGACATAAGGGACTCAGCCTCGAACCGGATGTGGTGCTATGGAGAAGTGAAAATAACAACTATAAGGCAAGTTTCAATTCGAAGAAAACATGGAACATCATTCGAGATAGAAAGACAAGTGAAATCCGGTGGAAGTGTGTTTGGTTTAAGTATGCTACTCATAAATTCTCTTTCATCTCTTGGTTAGCTATGCACAACCGCCTTGCAACAGGGGAACGCATGCTCAGATGGAACTTCACAACGGCCACGAACTGTATGTTTTGCCAAACACAGATCGAAACAAGAGATCACATTTTCTTCTCTTGCAGTTTTACGGAGGAAATATGGCGAAACCTTTCAGGGATCTTTCTCGCTCAGAGATACTCAAGTAGATGGGATAGAATTATAGAACTTTTACTTGAGAGCTCTCAAGACAAGATCAGATTATGGCTGCTAAGATATGTGTTTCAAGCCTGCATTAATACAATACGGTGGGAGAGAAACAAGCGCATACATGGGTAAAAACCAGTTCCAAGTCGAAATCTAATCAAAGGTATAGACAGAGAAATACGAAACAAATTGTTATCTATTCGAGCAATGGGTGACAAGAGTTTCGACGGAGGTATGGAATCGTGGTTGGCGACTAGATGATGCTCACAACCCTTTGAAATTTTGGTTTTCGATCAAGTTTATGTAATCTATATTAATCTTTTCATAAACAACAAAACATCGCTGCACTTGTTGTAAAAACGTGATTTTTTTGTTTGAATAAATTTGACATTCAATTCAAAAAAAAAAAAAAATCAATCTTCGGATAAACTGTCCCAACATAAAGGTAACTGTTTCTTGATGATTCTTATAATAAGGTGGAAAAGTAATAGTTTAAGATTTTTATTTTATATGTTGTGCAGGGCTTGTTTAGTTGTTACCATTGATATTATATCTCATGTCATACTGTCAATATTTTATTCAGAAATGCAAATCATGAGATGAAATCTGTTTTTTTATTTTGCAGTAATTCAACAACACTGGTTTGATAAGAAGTCTCCTTACTGGGGGTTGAGAGATATGATTACCCTTACCGAACTTAATATCATAGAAGGATTTCTGGTGAATGGAGAACTCATAGTTGTTGCCAAGGTTGATGTTCTTGAAGTTGTAGGTAAATTAGAGGAATCTTCCTTCACAGGTCAGATATTATAAGAAATATAAAATTCTTGCTATTTTTGTTGATGTTCTTGTACTTACTGTTGTTGAAGTATAGGAAAAATACTTTTAAACACAGAAAGTGAAAACAACAAATCGTAAAAGAGTCTCTCACTATATAGTTCTATTTCTTGATTACAAGCTCAATATATCGTTTGTGGGTCTATTACGTACGCTATGGTGTTACTTAATATATCCATTTTTCACTTGCAGGTAGAATCTGTGAACCTGTTTGTTTGAAAGACACCAAGATATTGCATCAAAATTTCGTCCAAAGAATCCATTTCTGAAGACGGCGTACATGACTGTCCTAGGCTTAACTCAGACGATCTGGCAGACCAATATGCTTCTTTGGCATACTTGAAAGAGGCGGGGTTGATATTAGCATATTTCACCTCTTTCATGCATTCATTTAGCTTAGGTTTTGTCTTATTTGCATCTAGTTTCATAGCATTTCTTATTTGTTTAGTCTCATTTAGAGTTTAGAAATTTCATATTAGGTCCTACTGAGTCTTGCATTCATTTGGAGTGTTTTCTAGGTGTTTGGAGACATTTTGAGGATGTTTGGAGTGATGGAGCATAAGAGAAGGAAAAGCTCATCTGAGGCGTCGGAAAGAACTGGCAGAATGAAGGATTTGCGATCTGATTCGGCTTCAATGTCCTTCATGAAAGTTGTAGCCCAATGAGTTAGATGTCGACTGGAGGTGGTCTGAGGCCATCCGGACATGTATTCCAAGAGATATGGCAGTCTTACCAAAGGTGTATCCGTCTAGCGAGGAACTAACGATCAACACCGAGCCCACAAGTCGGTGTAATAGGTCGGTGCAAGATCAGTGGCTTCTTGCCCTTAGCACCGATCTGTTGCACCGATCCATGACGTCGGTGTAAGTACCATTGACCAGAGTTGACCCAGTTTGACCAGATTTGACTCAATTTGACCACTTTGACTATTTAAACTTTCTAGACCTAATTTTTGTAGTAAGCTTTCTTCTTTCTAGAGTTGAGTTTTATCCCAAACTCTTCTTATGATTTTGGAGGGATTTTGATTGTTCTTCATACAAATGCCAATCTAGAGAAGATTTTTTCAACTCTGTCTTTTATTTATGCAATTTCTTTATCTTTGTGTCTTTTTCCCATTTGTTCTTCTTGTTCTTTAGATTTTAGATTTTTTGTTGGATCATGGTTTGCTTGATTATGATGATTTGATGATTGATTTATGATGCTTATGTTATGAATCCTTGCTTTCATTTCTTATTTAGTGTTCTTAATGCTAGATTAGGCTTGAGAAAGTTAATCTATAACTAAAGGAATTTCATGCACACCAAGTATTTGATAAAACTCCCTAAAGAAATAAATAAGAGATTTGCATGTCTTAGCTCATGAGAATGGTTTTCTAAGGTGTATTTTGGTTATTGGAACTTGATTTTAATGCTTGTTAGTTATTTAATTACAAATGAGAATTTGATAATTAATTAAGTGATTAACAAAGAGGTTAGTGTCAGTCATGAGAGTGAATTAACCTTATTCAAGTGTTCTAGACTTAAGGAATATCATATATTGTGTGCATTAGTGTCATAAATGATGTTGATTTGGATTGCATCTTTTTAGATCCTTCGCATAGGTTGATCTTAATGCTAGTTTATAATTGAGAGATCAAAACTAGAGTTTAAGCATTTCACGTCCGAGAGGTGTTCGATGAAATGCTTGAACCAAACCTTTTGTGAGTTTTTCACATCATTGCCAATGAGAGTTGATGTCTAGGGTGATTAGTGAACTAAATGGAATTGGAGATTAATGCTCATTGATTATCTAATTGCAAACGAGAGTTTATGTCAATTGGATGATTAGTTAAGTGATTAGTGCCATGATAATGGATTAGTCATATTTATGAATTCCATGTTCTAGGATAGTGTTTTATGCAATCTTTGTCATCATTATTTGATTGTTAATCATTTCTTTGATAGTCTAATCCATGATCCAACACTTCTATCCTTTGTTTTCTTTCTTGCATTTTACTTTCTTAATTCAAAAACATAGAAACCCAAAAACATTTGCTCTAGCTTAAGGAGTTTCATGCATTCCTAGTGCATTAATCTTAGCCCCTATGGATTGACACCTCTTATGCTACAATGACAAGCATAGAGGAATTGGTATGAACTTAACAAAAATCCTTTATCAGGGGTTTAAGTTGGATTGGTTGGAGAGGAAACTTGATAAAGTAAAGGAAAAGAAAGAGAAAGAAGAGGCATTGAAGCAGAAGTGCTCAGACCCGGAAGCTCAAATGGTTAAGGCGAAGGCTGAGTTGTTGGCAGCTAGAGCTCCTCTGTCCTTGTACGATGACGATGATGATGAGAGCTCTTCCAAGTTTAAGAAGATGAAGAGATAAAGGATGTTCTCACATTTTAATTTGCATAAATGTGTTTGGTATCTATGTTCTTTCCTCCGAAATTAACTTTAATTTAGTTCATGATGATGATGAATATGAAGATGATTGGAGATAGTGATGTACAATGTAAAGTGGACGTAAATAGGTTTCAAGTTCATTTCTCACAGGTTAATTAACTCTGTTTTCACATTAGACATTTAAGTTGGATTGGTTAATGATGAAGCTTGTGAAGGTTACGTGAAGAAGAAGCAAGAGAACTCATAGAAGAGGTGCAGAAGCAGCAAAGTAGAAGCTAGTGTTGTTGTACTTCGAGAACAAACCGGTGAATGAGAAGGACGACAAATTTCCACATTTTGTAGAGAATAAGTGACAAAATAATTGAAAAACCAAAAAACCCTAATTGAAATCCAGATTGAACACCCTGAATTTCAAGTAAGATCCAAACTAAGTGGGAAAAAACAACAGTGAACATAAGAATTTCTAATAATAAACGCTAACTCAATAGGCTCTCCGATTTCCATAATAGGCATAGCAAAAGTAAGTTCTTGGATCCGTTATCTTCGACAATCGAGTATCTCCCATAAACATAGGAAGATTCAAAATTTCAATCCAAAACGATATTCTACTTAAGAAAGTAGGTGATTCATCCTTTGCCATCTATCTACTACAATTATCCAACCATTAAAGCTCAGTGGCTCACGATCTCCGCTTGTGTCTCCATCATTTGTTAACTTAAGGCAAGATAATGTTATGTTTTGATGTGGAGTTTAGTCTCCTGCATGCAAGCACAAGATATCAAAATTTCCTCTTTGGACAAAGCTCCACAGCATAGCAGCTCTATAATTTCAACAATGCTCTCAATCCATTAACTGTCCAAGGTATACATACTGCAAGCTGGTGAAGCTGAGAGTATAGAGAAGTCATGCTTCTTCCTGGTGAAGCTGAGAGTATAGAGAAGTCATGCTTCGTCCCTGCTGGCTTATAAAAAAACAGGAGATTAGTCAAATCTCTGAATCTTCAGGGTATTAAAGCATCCAAAGAAGTCTAATATTACTGATTCATGACAGATCCATTAGCCCATGNATCTCATATTCTATGGTTATATATCATTGTTTTTACCCCTTTTAAACCATGATATAGGTCCATTTTATAGAGTCTTTCTACTATTTTGTAGTGTTTTAGAGTCTTTTACAGGTTTTAGCACGTTTGGAGCATAATTGGGGATATTGGAGCTTTCTGGAGCATTTTGGAGCAAAGGAGAAGTTCGTGTAGCTGAGTACCCGATTTGAAGCCTCAGTATCGATCGATACTTACTAGTATCGGTCGATACTCACTGCAACAAGACACGAGTCGCGACTTTGGTGAAGAGTTAAAGAATTGCAGAATTGCCCAGAAGACTTTATTATTTACAATTTAGCCCAAAACGTGTTTTAAGAGTTTAAGTTAGGTTTTTAAGCCACTTTGGCTAGGACGTTCTAATTAAGCTTTAATTTACTTTAGTTTTCTATGAGAGAGCTTTGGAGGGAGACAAGTCTGAAACTCTGTTCGTCTGAGAGAAGACTTCGAACCCTTGTTTTACTCTCTTCTATTTATTTGATTTGATGATATATTCAATCATGTTGCTTGTTTCGATCTCCATGTCTGAGTAGATCCACTGTTAGGTTCAGGGTTCTCATAAGGATTTTCTCTGAATATTAGGTTAATTAGTTAATTAGGATTCACCATCTGAATTAGTTCTTCACCATAGGTTGTTCTCATAGCTAATTCTAGGTTGACGAATCTGGAACTTAGATCTTAGGATAATTGATTGGGCACGAGAGTGCGATTAATTACCTGATAGAACTTAAGGTGAGCAAAATAACTATTCGCAAAGAGATTTGGTTTAGTTGTTTTGTGAACAAATCAAACTTGAACTAAAAGCTTGTTTAGATTTTCGGATTCGCAAAGAGATTTGGAATTCTAGGATTTAGACTTAGATAGTTTTCGCATCGAGAGTTGGTTAGCTATACTTTAGTGATTTGAGTTCAAGAACCGCGCTAAATCTGAATCATGTTAGTTAGTTTATCTACATTCATTGAATTCCTGAGAAATACCATGAGCCTATCTTCTTTCCAATTGACTTACAACCTGTTTAATTTACGCACTCGCATTTAATTACATTGTTTGGTTTAGCTTAATTCGAATCTATATAATCTATTGCGTGATATCTAGAGTTTTTGTGTTCGACCCCTACATATACTACAACAACTGCTTTAGTACTTATAAGGTATTTATTTGTAGCATATCAAATTTGGCGCCGTTGCCAGAGACTCAATTTCGCCATTAGATTTTAGCTAAGAATTTCGTCTAAATCGTAGAGTATCGATCGACACCCTTGTGGTATCGGTCGATACCCGTCGCATTTTTCGTTTACTTACGTTCTTGACTTTCGTGTTTCAGGTGCATGCCTCTTCGTGAAACCAGAAGGAACAAGAGCACTCAGCTAGTTAATCTTTCCAACGAGGAGCTAGTAAACTTGGAACGCACAAACAGGAAAGCAAAGACGCCAGCAGAGATGAACAACCCATTGGTTTTGATTCGTGATAAGGCTGGTACTTTCAGAGACCGAGAGGGTCAATTATGCAATGAGAGGGGGCAACGACTTGATGGAGATGGAAACATCATTGTCCCTCCAGCTGTTGTGAATGTTGGGAATGTTGTGGTTGACCGTGGTAGGACGATTGGTGAGTACAACAGGCCTGATCAGTTCTATGTCAATCGATCAGCGATTTGTAAACATGCTTTCCAGAGGAATGACTTTTAGCTGAAACCTGCATACTTCACTCTTGTGGGTCAGCACCCTTTTCATGGTTTTCCTCATGAGCACCCCATGGATCATATTGAGAGGTTCGAGGACTTGGTCACTAGCATCAAGTACAATGGAGTGTCCAACGATTACCTCCTCTATAAGTTTTTCCCATACTCTCTTGGTGGGGATGCAGCTTACTGGCTGAAGCAGTTACCTCCTGGATCGCTGACTACCTGGGAGGAGACCAAGAACGCGTTCCTGAACAATATTTATGATGATGCGAGATCCGAGGAGCTTATGAACAAGATCTCCCAGTTTTCTCAAGGACCAACTGAGGCATTTAAGGCTACTTGGATCATATTCAGATCATATCAGAGAGATTGTCCACATCACGGGTTCACTAAGGTTCAGTTGCTGGGTATCTTTGATATTCTCATATTTTACTCGTCTTAGCATGCATTCTACTTAGCGTTTTGAGTCGCATGCATGCATAATCATTGTCTTCCTTAGTGTTTTGGTCTAAACTAGAGTCTAGCTAGGTTGCATTAAGTCCTAGTGAGTCTTGCATATTTTGGAGTCTTATTCTAGGTATTTGGAGACATCTTGGAGGTGATTGGACTTTGGAACCAGACCTGATCGGAGTTGGGTACAAGAAGAGATGGCCAAGGCAAAACAGCAAAAATGAGAGGAGTACGCCGACCCATCCTGGATCGGTATGATGGGTCGGTATGAAGACATAAGCTCATACCGATCCACAACACTTTTTACACCGACCCATAATCGATCGGTGTACCCTCCCAGAACTCCGAGATTTCGAACGGCACGTTTCCAAGTGATTCGCACCGACCGATCCTGGATCGGTGTGATTGACCGGTACGAAGACAGAAGCTAACACCGATCCAAGAACTCTCCCATACCGGTCCAGAATCAAGCGGCACAAAGCACATAAAGATTAGTGCCGACCTATCCTAGGTCGGTACTAACCAACCGGCACTAAATCCAGCACACGCACAATCGATCTCTGCCGGCTAAAAACCTTCCCGCGTGCGACCCAACTTCATTTTGGACGGCTAAACCTGCACCAGAGTCAAGCGGCATTAAAGCACGGGAAGATTAGTACCGACCCATCCTGGGTCGGTACTAATCAGGCGGCACTAATTTCTCCCGGCTAAAAACCATACCGCGCACGATCCAGCACGTTCCGCGTTCGACCATGCATCATTTCTCCCGGCTAACTCCGCATCCAGCTCGACTGACCTGCGCGAAGACGATTAGTGCCGACCCATTCTGGGCCGGCACTACCACACGGCACTAAACCCCAGCGTTCGAGCTCACCACTTCTGTCGGCTGAAACTAATCCTGCATCGACCAGTCCCTCGATCCTATCGGCTAAGATCTCCTCCAGCCAGCAACAGATTTTGTACCGGATGGTTTGTACCGACCCAGAACCGGTCGGTACAAACCTGTATTTTCAGGACTTTGCCCAAACCCGACCGGGTCAATACCCGGTTTGTTCCGGGTTGACCCGGTTCGCACTATTCACTATAAATACCAGAAAAACCTAATTTTCAAGGGATGTCTTTTCTTATGCTAAAAAACCTCTTTTTGAATGTTCTAAGTAATTTGTAAGAGATTTTCCTTTTCAATCTATCAATCTATTCTATTCTCAATCTTCTTTCTTAATCATCTAATCATCTAATCATGGGATTTAACANGATTCCTCGCCGGGAGAACTGCGAAATCCGGTGTCTCGCTTTCTCTACACACACGATTCTTCATATCAAAACCGTAAGTTTCCTCTTCCCTTCATTCTTCCTCTCGAGCCTTGTTTTTGTTACTTAGACTTGTCAATATGTCACGGAATCTAATGCTAGTTCCGATTTCTTAGTTTTTGATGCCTAACTTCCTTTCGGTTTTGATATGAAATTGTTATCGAATTAGTTTGAATTCTTCACAAATGGTATGTGGATGTGTTGTCTAACTTAGTTCGGAATTGTTTGTTTTAGGAATGGCTCGTGAAATCGATCCGAAATTGACGGTTAATGAAGTAGAAGAAGTGAGTAAAGAGCAATCAGTTGAAGGAAACGTGGATGGAGGGAGAGTAGAGGATGAAAAGAGGGATGAAAGGGAAGAAACAGTTGCTGAGGAGGAAGAAAAAGTTGCTGAAAATGTTGAAGAAAACATTGCTGCCGCAGGGGGAGACAATGTTGTGGAGGAAGAGGGAAAATAGGAAGAAAATGGTGGAGAAGAGGAGGACAAAGAGGAAGAAAACCGTGTAGAAGAAGAGGAAAAAGAGGAAGAGGAAGAGGAAGAAAGATTTGCAAACATTGAAGAAGGGGAAGAAGGGGATAGTGAGGAAGAGGATAGAAACGGGCCAACAACGTCTATGTCTTCATTGCAGGTATGTAAATTAGATTGAGAATGTTGCGAGTTAGGAGAAGTAGTTAGGAAATTAGGTGTGAAACTCGGGGTAACTGGAACAACTTAGGTCTGAAACTGTGGTGTAGGTACAACTCGGGTTAACTGGAACAACTTAGGTTTAAAACTGTGGTGTAGGTACAACTCGGAGTAACTGGTACAACTTACGTCTGAAACTGTGGTGTAGGTACAACTCGGGGTAACTGGAACAACTTAGGTCTGAAATTGTGGTATAGGTACAACTCGGGGTAACTGGAACAACTCGGGGTAATTTCCAGTTGAAGACAGGTTGAAGCTCACTATCTTGTATTTCTTATGCAAGGTAGTGAAAGCCAAGTCTAAGTCTGATGGTAACATAGATTCTTGGCTGATGAGTGTTGTTGATGATGTCCACGCTTGTGAGACATTTCCTTGGGGTCGTTTTACATTCGACGAGACCATGAAAGAGATCCAACGCTTTGTGAAAAGCTTTAAAGGCATCGTGAAACCAAAACAGCAATCGGCGTTTGGTGGCTTTGTTCTTCCTCTCGAGGTAAAGATTTACGATTAATTTATGATTTTAAGTATTAGTTTAATGATTTTAACACTGAGATAATGTAACGATATGTGTAGATTATGGCATATGAGGCGATTCCAAATCTTGGACGCAGATTTCGGGAAGCTGTACCCGCAGAGCAGGACTGTCCAAGGTGTTGTAAGCATAAATTCTCAGAAAGCTTAATGAAAGGTCATCCTTTGGATGACATCAATGAAGCGGTCGGTCGCAGCAAGGTAAGAGTTTGTGAACATAGTTAGTTGGTAATATTTGTAATCTCTTAGAGTTTCATTTGATGTTTTAATTATTGATCTTCACAGGACATCTCTAGCATCTTGGAACCAGATTCAGAGGAGAATGATCTGTTGGAGCGGATCATAGACGAGGACTATGATGATGGGATAGGTACTTTCGATCCCATCGTTGAAAGTTGGAGAGAGCGTCTAACTATTCAGAAGAAGAAGATATTTTGGAGAGATCTCTTTGATTTGGACGTGGCTTCGCGGAGTGATGCGAGAATTGATGTTGGACCTGACAGAGTTTCTGAGGTACCTGGACATGTACCTGCACAGTTTGGAGAAACCTTGGAGAGGAAGCTGAAGAAATGGATGGAAAAAGCGATGGAGAAAGGGTTTGAGAAGATCACAGTGAAGGTTACGGACATGGAGAAAGCGCTGGATGCGAGACTGAAAGAGCTTGAGAAATTTGTCTCAACACATCGAGAGAGTCGAGCTTATGAGACTTATGAGGATATGGATGCTGGGACATCCTATCAGCCATCTGGTGGAGGTTTGGCAACGCCATATGCAGGTGGGGTTCAACCATCTGGAGGTGATGTGGTTCTTTTCAGTGGAGTCGCTGACCCAATTCCACCAATCATCGTGGATATAAGTGAGTTTTTTGGGTTTGGGGTGAGGGACTTGATGATTTCCTTGTTGTGTTTAACTTTGGTTATTTTTTTATGCAGCTGAGGAAGAGGGTGGTCAGAAAGAGAAGAAAGGAAAAGGAAAGAAAGAGAAGAAGAAGAGGAAGGCGAATGAGCCCAGTGTCACTCCGAAAGAGAACAAAGGAAAAGGAAAGAAAGAGAAGAAGAGGAAGCCCAGTGTCACTCCAATACCAACCGGAGTGAAGAGAACAAGGGTAGCAACCAAATTCTTTGGTGTTTAGCATTTTGGTTGTACTTTGGTGTTTCGTTTTTTGTACTTTGGTATTTTGGTTGTTTTGTATTTTGGTACAACTGGTTTAATTAGGTTCAACTAAGATCATCGCTGACCAATCAACTGGGTTAATTTGGTACAACTGGTTCTACTAGGTTAAACTTAATTAAGTTTCGCAGATCAACTGGGTATAGCTGGTTCAATTAGGTTCATCAACTTTTAACAAAGATGTTTTCAAGTCTTAGAAAGCAACAGAAACATAGAAACATAAGATTGTCTTACAAAACAACAGAAACATGTAGACATTTTCAAGTCTTAGAAAGCAACATAAACAGAAACATGTAGACATTTTCAAGTCTTAAAAAGCAACATAAACAGAAACATGTAGACATTTTCAAGTGTTCCTTATCCCCGAAAGTTGCTCCCTCAGCGTATGGATCTCGTGGTCCTTCTTTGCTAAGCTTTCCTTGATCTCATCAATTTCTTGACGCATTCGCGTAAACTGCTCTTCGATTGCATGATCCCACCACTTAAATATGTGTTCTCCTCCCTCTCCACGCTCTACGTCACTCGCTCGACAATGGTAGTATCTTTTTCCTTCATTCGTCAGAGTTTTATCCACCGCCACTGTTGTTTGTTGACCGCACCAACACTTTGAAGGAATACCGAAATTACCGTCCTCTCTTGCGAAGAGATGGAGATAGTGGTCCTTGTAACTTGCTTCTAAGGAAGAACTAGACATGTTCTTAATAGTACCTAGTTGAACATAGTTGTACAAATCCAAAAATCCAAAAATCCAAAAATCCAAAAATCCAGAAATCAGAAATCGCGAAATCGAGAAAGGTGAAATTACAAACTTAAAAGCAATCGAGGGAGAAATCGAGACTTACCTTTGTCGATTGTTGAACTCCACCTTCCAAATCTAGAAATTTTAAAACTTTCACCATTTTCTCTCAAACCCTAGAATTTGCTCTCTCGAGCTCTCTCTCTCTAAAAAATGGAAGAAACGAGAATGTGAGGAGAGAGAGAAAGGAGAGTGTCGACAAAAGTAAAAGAAAAAGGAAGGAGGTTGCCAAAATTTTAAAAACAAAAATTGAAAAGAAAATTAACCAATTGGGGAATATTTATTAAAATCATCCCCACGTGTGTATTCCTTTGGCGGCTGGCTAGATATTTATTAAAGTAGGTGTGGTTTAAGCATAGTTGTCCCCTAGATGTACAGTTGTACACCAAACATCATAGTTGTACTTTTGGCGATATTTGCGTATTTTAAGTTGGACCTTAATATAAATGATTATGTTGTAGTTGTCCACGTGATTTCCCACAGTTATGTACCATTTAGGAAGTGTTCATAAGACAATTTGCACGAAATCGTATTTTTCACCACTTTTCCATCATAAGAGGTGAATATTAACAAAGTATTTCTTATACTATAAGGAGAACTTCAAGTCAGAACAAGCATATGTATTAGAAAAATGTTTAATTCGTTTTTTATTGATTAATAATCGTTTCTTTATGTATTACGAATCCTTTTACACCTTAATTTGCCATTTTTAATATTACTTGGATATTATATTAATAATTTTGATTGTATAATTATTTTGTTCGTAGTTGTACTAGTTGAACCCGGTTGTGAAAATCCGAGAAATACGGCAACATACATGTTCTTAGTAGTACTTAGTTGAACCTGGTTGTACAAATTCGAGAAATACTGATACATACATGTTCTTAGTAGTACTTAGTTGAACCTGGTTGTACAAATTCGAGAAATACTGATACATACATGTTCTTAGTTATACTAGTTGAACCCGGTTGTACGAATCCGAGAATTACAAAGAAGAAATACAAAAACGAAAATATGTTTACTCATCAGGACTTTCGGGCTGCAAATACCTCTCCAAGTTAATGCCAGGGACAGACTTGTTTCTCCTCTTTCGGCTACCTTCTCCGGTAGATGGAAACCGCGTTTCCTGATTTCTTCCTAATTTCTTGGTGTATTGCGGCGGTAAGGCGAACAATTCTCTAATTTCAGCAGGAACCATCCACTTAGACTCATGCGGGACGACATAAATTGTTCTGTAATATGCCAACGCCCATGTATCAATCAAGTAATATTGGGAACAGAGATCATAGATTTGGATATTCGCGGTTCTCCCATCCTTCCTCATGAGGTTTCTCGTTGCGGCTATTGCGTGGACACACGGATACTTGTCTATATCAAAACATCTGCAAGAACAAGTTTTCATTTTAAGGTCCACCAAATACCTCTTCCCATCGCGTCCCATAACACTGTATTCAAGCTGGAAGCTATTTAGCTCAGTCACCAATAAATGCGATGCAATTGCACATCGTGTGTGCAGCTCGTTCTCCACATAAGGCACCACTCTCTTATGGTCTGATGGAGCAGCAGCTTCTTTCCTATGTTTGTTAAACCATTCAGAAATTTTTTCAAGAATCGCATCAATCATAGGTAATAGAGAGTACTTCCTTGCTTGCGTAAATACACTGTTCAATGACTCTGCGGAATTGCTGGTGTCTATGTTGTACTTCTCTCCTGGGAATTTGCACCTTGCCCATTTATCCAACTCTATGCTCTTATCTAGATATTCAACGACTTTAGGAAACCTACTCCTAAAATCAGCATACTCTCGGTAGAAATCACTCTCCGTATAAATATGAGCACATTCCCTGAATTTCGTCGCGGCTTGATCCTTCTGTTGTTTCTTCACCTTTCCTCTCACGTTTTGAGACAAATGCCAGATACAATGTCCATGATGTGCGCTCGGGTACACCTCAAAGACTGCCTTGATGATGCTTGCATGTCTGTCGCTTATAAAGACCAATCCAGGAACATCTGGTATAACTGTTTTCAGCATTTTGAAGAACCAGGTCCAACTAGCATCTTTCTCACTATCAATTACACCAAACGCAATGGGGTAATGGTGATGATTAGGATCCTGAGCTGTTGCGAAAACCAACATACCACCATATACAGTCTTAAGAAAAGTTGCATCCACTACTATCACTTTCCTCATAGCCCTAAACCCTTCAATGCTAGCGCCCAAAGCGATGAATAGGTACTTGAACCTTTTCTCTGCATCCAATTCCACAGCTGTTACTGACCCATGATTGACCTTCTCTAACATGTAAAGATAAGAATACAACATCTTGTAGCTTTTTTCAGGACTCCCCCGCACATCACTTACATGTTGTTTTTTTGCTCTCCAGGCCGTAGAGTAAGACACATGCAAACTGAGTCTTCCTTGAACAATACTCATGATATTTTTAGGAGTCGGGGTATCGAATAGACCTAGATAGTCTTCATGCAAAAGAGATGCTACTAGTTGTGGTGTGCCTTTCTGTTTACAACTGCTTGTGCTCGCAACAGCCCGAGAGCAAGTATGCATCTTTCTGTGTACTCTGACACTGAATAATTCTGATTTCTGAATTCTCGCAGCTCGTAAATACCATTTGCAACCTTGTGCAGCTTGACTGCATCGTAGCATAAGTCGCTCCGTATCCGACTTAACAGTACGAATCCCAAAACAGTTCAAATGTGCAGCTCTTTGAACCAGATCTTGCACTGCCTCCTTTGAACAAAATTCTTGACCCTTTTCAAGACCCGTACCATCTTCCCATTCTTCAATATACTGACTATCTTGTACAGGAGGTGGCAGCTCAACATATTCATGCCTATCATCCACATGGTTATCCACTGGGCTATCCACAGCCTCAAAATCATTACCATCATTCATCGGCTCTTCATTGATATGCTCGTTCTGTTGTTCTGCTATTTCCCCAGCTCTGACAATAGTAAGGATTCCAGCATTATCTGCATCATCAACTCTACCATTTGAAGCTGACTCCCCATAATTCTTACCAAATGAACTTCCTCGCCCCGCTCTTGAAATTTGATCGACCCTCTGATTTTTTTCCAAATCAGCATTCGATAACTCCACATGCAAAACATGTCGAAGTCCCTTTTCATCCGATGTCGTCAGATAAACAAATACGTCCTCGTCATCTACAATATATGACTCTCTCGCAGCATTAGATACACTATAACTCAATTTCAGCTTCCTCGGGGTTTCATCTAACGCAATCTTCCTACATATCTTCTCTACTAACATCAAATAAATTATCTCTTCCATAGATGCAGTCTTAAACGATATAGCATATACGGAATTTATTGAAACCCATTCATGCTCTTCTGTATAGTACCCTCCATAGTCAAAATGGACGTTTGTGTTCCTCTTCCTCATCGCCTCCTGTAAATAGGATCAAAAACACAAATTACGAATTACACAATTTGTCAAAGTTATACCATTTGTACCAGTTGTCCTAATATCTCTCAGTTATACCATTTGAACCAGTTGTCTTACTATCTCTCAGTTATACCATTTGAACCAGTTGTTCTACTATCTCTCAGTTATACCATTTGTTCCAGTTGTCCTATTAACACTCAATTAGACCATTTGAACCAGTTGTCATACTATCTCTTAGTTATACCATTTGTTCCAGTTGTCATATGTCTGCAGATTTCCAGATTTGGGATCGATTCTAAATCGGGGTTTCCTCTAAATTTATCACAAATTCAACACCATTCAACATCTAAATTAGATAAATAACCTATGGAAATAGCTATTCTAACCAATCCCCAATAAATAAACATGATTACAAATGTGATACCAAAACAACCAAAATTAATTTCAAATCCCTAAATCTAACTAATCCCCAATATGAACTCACTAAACCTGATGGGGAAATGAGAAGAAACCGACGACAATAACAAGGGAGAACTCGCCGAAGGGGACGACAGGCGTGGTTGGAGGAGCTCGGTTTGATTAACAATGGCGGCGGGGAGGAGGAACGCGGTCACGAGAAAGAGAGAGATGGTAAGCTTTTTTTTTTTTCGTTTAAAAAAAAAGTTTAACAAATATCAATAAGGATATAATCGGCATTTTATATTGGTACTGACATCCAGATCAGTACGTGCCATGCCCATAATTGTTTTTTAAGAAAAGTGGCGTTTCAGCAATGACGTCGGCGTGGTTTCCTCCTCCGCCATTATCGATTTTTCGGCAATGAAATTCTGATTTGGAAAAAAAAAACTAAGTTGCCCAGTGCTTTTGTTCCTGAAATTCTTCCAAATCTGAGGAAGCCTCGCAGAGAGAAATTATCAAATGCTTTGAAGCATAAAGAGCTTCAAAAACCAAAGGATCAATCTGACCAGCAAACACAGTTGGTGCTAAAGCAAAGTAGAGGATTGCTCTGACCCAAGTCGTCACAGAGATAGGCTGAGAGACATAGTAGATACATGCCACCAAGATCAAAGCTTGGATCAAGAGAAAAGCAACTTCACCAAAAGCTGAGAAAGGAAACTCTTTGTGAAGACAATACGCGAGAGAAATCGTGTAACCCACCACTTCCACCTCTAAACCAGCCAAGGTTTTTCTGCCAAATTTCCGGCGAGAGATGACTGACAGTAACCGAGCCAAGTCGCAGAAGCGTGGCAATTGCTGCATTTCTCATGAATTCGTGGACGCAGCCTCCATAAACCCTGACAAAATCGCGGTGATTCATGCCTCGGGCTGGGCGGCGAGGATTGAATCGGAATCGGAATCAGTTAAACCTTTTGTTTACGAAGGAGACAAGTGTTTCACATTCGCCGAGGTTTCGTCATCCATTGATTCCCTCAGCTCTCGTCTCCGTCGTATTCTCGATACTCCCAGCCACAATGATCCCTACCTCATCAAACAACGATTTGGTACTCTTTGAGGCTCTGTGAGTATAATAGCAACAATTTCTCTTTACCCATCTCATAAAGTTTTAACTATTGAAATTGCAGAGAAACTTGACTTTGAGGCTGATGCCGATGTTTATATGCCAAAGGTATTGGCTTTATATATGCCACCTTCAGTTGAATACATAATCAGTGTTCTTTCTGTTATGAGATGTGGAGAAGCGTTTTTACCTTTGGATCCTTCATGGCCAAGAGAAAGGGTATTGTCGATTATTGCCTCTTCGAATGTTGCTCTTGTTATTGCTTGCGGCTCTTCTTTCGATCGATTCGGGTGTAAGCCGCTCGAGAGATCACATTGGCTTGTCGGAAGCATCGTTTGCCCTATGTTATTCTTTTCCATGAGTGAAAGATTGAGTGCGGAAACTGGTAGCTTGTCGTTTGTTTGGCCTTGCAAGAAAGAGAGTCAAAGAAAGTTTTGTTATCTCATGTATACTTCTGGATCTACTGGGAAGCCAAAAGGAGTATGTGGCACTGAGCAAGGTTTGGATATTTTTCTGTTCATGATACAGCTGTTTCAGGCTGTTTCTGCTACTTTTGTAAATGCAAATACATTTTTAAGTATGATGACCTTGAAATTCGAAAGTCTTATTAGCGTTTGATCTTTAAATGGGTGGCAAAAATATATATGTAAATGTACCTTTTCCTTTCTGGATAAATATAGCATGTAATGTTAGATTGTTGATTGTTCTTTGTAATCATGATATAGCTATAACTCTCTGGAACTGCATGAAAACTTTGACCCTTTGGGATATCGATACATCTTGTTGGAATAAATACAAAGCATGTCTGTAGCTTATCTTATACATTCTAGTTTGCCCAAGGTTGCCCCGTAGCTGTTTTCATATATTTCAGTCTTCCCATTGATTATTCTATAATTTATTTTTTATTCACTGTAAGTGAGATTTTAGGGCTTAACACCAGTAACTTACTAATTTAAATGAAATTCATCTATACTTTTAGTGTATGCAAAGTGATAACATATGAAATTCCTGTCTATTGCTCTCTGAAGGACTATTAAATCGCTTCCTGTGGATGCAAGAGCTCTATCCTATTGTTGGAGAGCAGCAATTGGCTTTCAAGACTTCAGTTGGTTTCATTGATCACCTGCAGGAGTTTCTTGCTGCTATTCTTAATTCCACACCACTAGTCATCCCTCCATTTACTCTCCTAAAAGAGAATATGTTATCCATCATTGATTTTCTTGAGGTACGAGTTATGGTTTCTATAATTTGGAAAGACAATAGCAACCACCTTCTGTAGAAGTCATGCTGTTGAGATTCCTGAAATTTTTTCCTAATGAAAGTATTTTTGTTGCCAATATCTCTTAGATGTTCTGGAGTTGTTTCTCACTTTTCTGTTCCTATTTTGCTTTCAATTATCCATTTCAAAATTGGGAAATTGGTTTAACCATCTTCACTAGGTTGTATATTGAGGATCATATATTTAGAGCAATAAACAATGCATACAGTGCTATTGTATCATATCTTATATTTGTTATGATAAATCCATTGGATGCCATGTTGCATAATGATAGTCTTCTAGTTTCTTTTGTTTAAATATAATCTACTTATGATTTCTCATCAAAAACAACATATGGCGTGACTATATTTCTTAGTTTGGAGCAAGAAGTAAATCATTAATTCGTGAAGAAGAACAGATATAGCTTCTCTTGTTGGTTGCTTAAGTTAAGGTTCCTGTCATTAGAGGAAAACTGATTTATCTTTCAGTGTATTACTTTTACTTTCTATTCGAGTAATATTGGCGAAAGTTTATCAATCTTGATAGGCGTATTCTATCAGTAGGCTCCTAGCTGTCCCAACAATGATCAGAGCTATTCTACCTACTTTACAACATCGTGGACACAATAAGCTCCAAAGCTGCCTGAAGCTGGTAGTTTTAAGTGGTGAACCCTTTCCTGTGAGCCTGTGGGATTCACTTCACAACCTACTTCCCGAAACATGTTTTCTGAATCTATATGGGAGTACAGAGGTGAGAAAATATGCTTATTTTGATTTAATCCCAGGAGATCTTCTTAAGCTTGTGTACTTCAATAGTTTGTAGGTGCCGGGCTTGCTGGCTAGTTAGTACCGGCTTGTGTTAATTGTTTGAAAGATGTTGATGAGTGCAACGTACTTTTGGTTTAAAAGATGTTGATAACTTGAAGATTTCTTAGTTTCACTTGTTTGATACTTAGGCTGAGTCTAACTGGTTGTAGCTGGGTGGTCAGTGTTCTGATTACATCTTTTCTGCATTCTCTTAACTTATGCAGCAGTTTGTTGAAGTTGAATGTGTATCGATTAGCCTTTTGTTTTGTGTAGGTATCAGGGGACTGCACTTATTTTGACTGCAGTTGGTTGCCAAAACTCTTGAAGACCGAGAAGATTGGTAGTGTTCCTATTGGCAAGCCAATATCCAATTGCAAAATTGTACTTTTAGGTGACGAAGATAAACCTTGTGAGGGAGAAGTATGTGTTGGTGGTCTCTGTCTTTCGCAAGGATACCTGCATTCCTCGATAGAGTCCCAAGGCTACGTGAAGCTACATAATAACTCGCTCTGTAATCATTTAAGCAATGATTGTGGAAGTCAGCTTTATTATAGAACTGGTGATTACGGCCGAAAGCTTTCTAGCGGTGATTTGATATTCATTGGGAGAAGGGATCGAACTGTTAAACTCAATGGACAGCGCATGGCCCTTGAAGAGATTGAAACAACTCTAGAACTAAATCCAGATGTTTCTGAAGCTGTTGTTCTATTTAACACAGATCAGACAGAGCTTGCTTCACTTGAGGCCTTTTTAGTACTGAACAAGGAAACCAAGTCCGATGAAGGTATCATATATTCTATCAGAAACTGGATGAGCGAAAAACTTCCTCCGGTGATGATTCCTAACCATTTCGTGTTGGTGGAGTCATGGCCAAGTACTTCAAGTGGAAAAGTTGATTATGAAGCACTAGCAAGGTGGAAAGGTCCTAAAACCCCTGCTCAAGATATGACGCATACCAATAAGACTAATAGTTTATTGCAAACTATTAAAAAGGTCAGACAGTTTCCATGCTGTGCTTACGCATTTTATTTTCTCCTTATGGGTAAGCCCTTTCAGTATCTTGCTTCTTTCTCTCTTAACCATGGTAGGAAGTGAAATCTTTGATAATTTTCTTTGGGTAACCTTTGGAGGGTTGCCATTCTGGGTTGGGAATATAGTTCAAACGGAAAGAGGTTAGAGTTTTGCAAAGGAATTTGATAATTAAGTTGACGGTTTAAGGGTGTTTAAGGGTATCTTTCTGTCAGAGTTTTTATCATAATGTTGAGCCTGGAGTAGAGGAACAGGAAGTAGAGAACATGAGGTGCAAGGGAAATTAAAACAAATGCAATATTTGTTGGGATACTGATTATAAATTCTTCGGGTGCAGATAAACTTAGAATCTCAAAATTTGTTTGAGCGATTATGCTTACGAAAAAATGTAGAGAATATTGTTTGTTTATTTTTTTTTATTGACCATACAAGAGGAGTTATCATTTCTTGAACTTTTGATATAGGCCATTTGTGATGCATTACTGGTCAAAGAAGTTTCAGACGATGATGATTTCTTTACGATTGGTGGAAACTCATTAGCCGCAGCGCATCTTTCTCATAGTCTTGGTATCGATATGAGATTGATTTACCAATTTCGAAGTCCATCTAAGCTTTTGATCTGTTTGTCAGAGAAGGAAGGAAAGTTAAGAGAAGATATGCAACACAGCACCACTCTGAAGCTAGACTACAAGAGTGAAAGTCAGAATGGTAATGAGTTTGTTAGTAGAAATATTCCACCTCATTCTGCTGTTACATCAGACCCAACACCTTTAAGCGAGCAAAACATCTCTACAAAGCGGTTGAAAATTGATTCAGAACAATTATCGTCCAAAAGAATGGAAGATAAAAAATCAGGGGATTCAGGATTTTCTCAAATACAATGTGCATTCAGTCGGTGCAACAAGGTACATCATCCAAACTCATGTAGTAATGAAGGGCAAAACCAAGAAAACTGGTCGGTGGAGTTTCCAAGGAACCAAATGGTCTCTATACAAGAGCTATGGAAAGTTCATATGAAGTCTTGTGTAGATGCCTCGCCCCTAGTTGTGTTGAAGCATTCAAAAACTTATCTATTTATTGGGTCTCACTCACGTAAATTTTTCTGCATCGACGCGAAAAGGTATGCATCTTTTTTAATCTTCTGTATCTAACATATGAAGTTTTGAGCTGTTTTTCTTGAAGTACTGATTCTTGGATTTGGATCTAAAATGAAATGAGAGGATTGGGTTTAATTTTCTTACTGTGCTAATTAGTGGTTCTATCTGTTGGGAGACACTTCTAGAAGGAAGGATCGAAGGTTCAGCCATGGTAGTAGGTGATTTTACTCAGGTTAGTCTTCTCAACAATTTGTATAAGTTGATGTATCCTTTCTAATTCATTTGAACAGTTTTAGGGACATCGCCAATGCTAGGTCGTTATTGGATGCTATAAAGGAAAATTATATTTCCTAGATTTCTCAACTGGAAGCTTATGTTGGACTTTTCAAGCAGGTGGCGAGGTATGATCTGCAGGAAAAATGATTGATCATAGATTTGTACTCTGTTTGTCTACATTATTGCACATTTAATTTCTGTATTATATATTTTCCCAGTCCTAGAAGTTGTTCTAAGATGCTAGCTGACGTAAGACAATTTTTTTTTTCTTTTTCCGATGAAGATAAAGTGCCAACCTGTCGTGGACACATCTTCACAACTGATTTGGTAATACTGTGATGACTATTTCTGCTACAGTTTTTAGCTCCCTGTGTGTTTAATTAAAAGTTTTATTTCATTCTGTAGACTATATTTGGCCCAAAGTTCTTGTAAAATTCATCAACCACGAAGCTAAATTCTGCACCATTTCATGCAGGTGCGGATCACATGACCACATTCTTTATGCCCTTGACTATAGGAGCCAACGCTGTGTTTATAAGCTGCAATGTGGTGGGAGCATATTTGCTTCACCCATAATTGATGAGGTGAAGGCTTAAACCACTCTATCCACTTGGTTATGCATAGTTGCTTGTCCAAAGCTAAAAGTACATCATCTGTGGTCGCAGTTGTTTTTGATTACTGGATTTTTCTTGATATCACCTGATTCATCTTTGATGCTTCACCTAGGGTCATAGTTCACTTTACGTGGCTTCTACAAGTGGTCGTGTGATAGCTGTATCAATAGAGGTATGGGCCTTTTGATCCATAAACTTAATTAAAGCCATATGTGTTGTTGCTTCTATATCTTGTGTATTCCATTTAAAAATGACGATGTGTTGGACTTATGAATTTCATTGCCTTATTTTCTGTATTCCAGTTGGCCGGTATGATATGAATAGGAAAGGTCAGATCTAGAATGCATTTTTTTTCTGCTCTACATAGCTGAAGCAGAATTTCACTACCAAAATTGTGTTCTGAATGGTCTGCCTTACTCGATAGAAATGTTTAGCTTATCTGATTTGCATTACATTTTACTTGGCTCCAGAAGGGAATTTGTTTCTTATAGATTAAATTTGGAGATGAAACCTTGTTTATTCAGGTTAATTTTGCAAATGCAGGATTTCCCATTCCACACCTTGTGGGTACTTGAACTAGAGGCACCGATTTTTGGTTCCCTATCTATTAGCCCGACAAGCCGAAGCGGTATTTCTTCTTATTTTTTCTCTTTTCTTTCTGTTTCAATGATTTCAGCATTATTGTCATTCTCTATTTTCTGTCACAGTGATATGTTGCTTAGTTGATGGCCAAGTTGTCGCAATGAGTCCATCCGGAACTATTATTTGGAGGGTATGTGTATGATTTGATCTCGGTGCATTTGAATGATATTGTAAAGTCCATATAGCGTCCCCTGACTCTTATGCTATTTAGGAGATACTGAATGATGATAGTTAACTATCTAGTCAAAAGGGCTTTCAACATCTTTTGTTCCTGTCAGTTTTTTATGCCATCTCAAAGTGCTCAAACTACTCAGTTATTACATCTATGCAGTATAGGACTGGTGGACCAATATTTGCTGGGCCTTGCATGTCGCATGTTCTTCCGTCTCAGGTATTCTTTCTGTTTCCATTAGAAAATTCACGTGCCAATTCGTGTGCATCATTTGCATCCCAAGTAAATCTGCAATCCATCCTTTTTGTTTAGAGGTTTCTCGCTAGGCTGATTAAATGTCTATTTTGCTGCAGGTGCTCGTGTGCTGTAGAAATGGAAGTGTTTATTCACTAGAACCGGTACTTTCCTATATCCCTTGGACATGGATATTGTTCACTTATTGCTGTCTACTGTTATTTATTTGTGAGAGGTGCTTTGTTTTTAAGTAGTGCGATAGACTTAAGCAGAACAACTTCATCATCTCTCTATATATTCTAAAAATATTCTCTCTTCCTATGCATCTCCAAGGAAGTCTTTTCTAAAAGACAATTAGTTTAATAAGAATCTTCTGCCTTCATTGGCTCATCGATTTTCTGAGTTTATATTCGAAGGGATATAGTACACTCTCTTTAGAAGTTGTCAGCTTGTGGATGCATTAAAGGTATTCTTGAATCTGTAGCAAAATTAGTGGAACAAATCTACTCCAAGGGATGTCATTTTTTAGTTTTGTACTAAACACCCTTTATATTAGGTTTCGTTTTAGGACAACAAAGACATTGATAGGGACGTTCACGAGTATTAGTTGTTGTGGTACTCGTCTCAAAACTTCAGTATCATGTGATGACTGTTTTATGAAATTTGCTTCAGGAATCCGGGTGTCTTGTGTGGGAATACGATATCGGGGACCCGATCACAGCATCTGCATACATCGACGAGAATCTGCATTTTGAATCGCATCAACGGCTTGCATCGGACAGGTATTAATTACAAGAATAAATACATATGAATGAGTTTAATTATCATGGAGGTATGATGATACTTCCTCCTTGTGTTTCCATGTACTTTTCCAGGTTGGTGTCTGTATGCTCGAGCACGGGAAGAGTTCATGTCCTTCGTGTGAGACCCAATCTCGGCAGAGATTCACATGAATCAAAAGTAGGAGAAATCGCAAGGTTAGAAATGCAGGCAGACATTTTCTCTTCACCAGTGATGATCGGTGGCCGGATTTTTGTTGGCTGCCGTGACGACTATGTGCATTGCCTCTCTCTTGAGAGTTGCAGGTAGGAAAGGTTATACTCTAGATACCTATGGAAGAATCGATTCAAACGAATTTTTGAAATGTTGTATATATGGAAATCATGGAAATTTTTGCCAATTTTGTATACAAAGTACGCCTTCATGTAGTTTAGAGTTTTAACAATATAGATTTTGATTAGCGCATAGAGAATGACTCTGCTTCGTGCTTTTGTTATGAAGAAACATTATTGTTGCTTGTGGTCCATGAAAGGAATCTAGCCAATGCCCTCAAACGTCCTGACCTGTCAGTCGCTTCCTCTGTCGTTGGTTGATTTCATACGAGTCCCAAGACACCTTTACTCATACAAAGGTTCCTTGCCAGCATCATCGGTAATCCGCTCAAACTCCATCTGAACACATAATGTTATACTCGTATTGATATGGCATGCGTCCCCTCGTTGAAGTGGATCTAGAGAAATCTTTTCCGAACCAGATTCAAGCTATGACGGAAACAAATGCCATCATTATCCATGGCACATACCCTTGGCTTCCCAGACAATGCTCTCATTGTCAGAATCAGGGTAGTATTGTGAATGAATACCAGTCCGCCGCAAAATCTAGAAAAGCGGATCTTGTGGTGACTATGGAGAAGCAACATGACTTTCTGCTTCTGGACAATAATTGAATTTTTGGAAGTGCTGCAAGAAATCACCCTAACCGTTACCATGCAGCAAGAAAAATTAGTTGTTCTTATCCTTGTTTATACCTCAACAAGTAACTGGAGTGGACTGTATTAAAAAACAAATGGCAAGCAGAGTTCTCCTCAAAATCTTGACCCCCAATCGATGATGTACATACCTCTGAAGTAACTAACTCTGAATTGAGATCCGAGAAGATGGTGAGCTAGACGAGATGGGTAAGGAGTGAAGAGATTAACCCTCAGTAAAAATTTCTGAATTTTCCTTGTAGAGATCGTCCATCTGAAGCTCACACGAGACCAATTGTTAATAGAAATTTTTTGGGGCAAGTGAATGCCTCTTCTTCCTCCACAAAAAAAAAAAAAAAAAAATTCCCANAAAAAAAAAAAAAAAAAAACTTCCCATAGGAAGCTATGACGTTATTTTTTGCTTGGAACACGCGATTTTTAACAAGCCTCGCAAACAAAAAACTCTTCGTAGTTGGGTTAAGAAAACTAAACCTTTGGTTGTCTTATTGAAACAAGAGTTCAAGAGGCAAATTTCTCTCATGGCTTGGGACGAATATGGGTTTGTTGGTATGTGGATATATACAACCGTAACTACTATATGTTCAAGAGCTCTCATATTGTGACTTGTTTAATTTAAAAGCTACACTCGCACAAACAGTTTATAGTGTCTGTGCAACTTTGACTTTGATTCGATCTTTAGATCTTGGTTTGAGAATTAGATGTTTTCGCTTGGAGACGAATTAGAAGAGAGAGATAGAGATAGAAAAGAGACAACACCAAGATTTAACTAGTTCAGTGACAATCCGTCACCTACGTCTCGCCGGAGAACCTCCGGAATCCACTAGAACAGTTCAAGCTCGAGCTCCGATCAAACTCTATGTACAAACCCTAATTTCTCGGGTTAGACTTAGTCAACTAATGAACAGATAAAGATACGACTTTATACTTAGTCGTTTACAAAGTTTGGCACTCCCACGTGAGAATGAAATAAGCGTGTGGCCTGGTTTAGTTCAATTTAACTCAACCAATCTTCACCTGGTTCAATAGTCCGGTTTGATCTAAGAATTAAGGACACTATTCTTCAATTCTCCACCTTGTCATGTATTCTAACTTTGTTCTAGTCACTTGTGGATTCCATCTCCGGTCATGAGCAAACCCGCCCATCTTCATATCTTCATGAGACTCTTCTCAGCTTCTTGTAACACTTTGCAGCTTCATATCTCCCTGAGTAAACCCACTCAACTGTTCTTGAGAAAAACATGCTCAATCTGAAGTAACCCTTAGCAGCTCCAATGCGTCTTGAAACTTGCCAACAAGTAACGTCTTTGTAAAAATGTTTGCTGGATTATAGGCCGTTGCAATCTTCTGCACTTGGACTAAACCCATAGCAATCAAATCTCTGATGAAATGGTACTTGACATCGACGTGTTTTGTTCTCTCATGGTGAACTGCATTCTTTGCTAATGCTATTATGCACTATGTGAAGCACAGTAGATTTTTACGCACCTTGTTCAAACCCAAGCTCATTCATCTGGCCCTTTATCCAAACTTAGAGATGTCAAACGGGCCATTTGCCCGCGGGCCTAGCCCGTTAAAGCCCTAATGGACGCGGGTCTGAACATAATATTTTATGTCCATTAAAAAGTGGGCTTCGCGGGTTGACCCATTGCGGTTCGCGGGTTAAACGGGCTGACCCGTTGCGGACTCGCGGGTTTGCGGGTAGACCCGCAAATTAAAATGCTTTAAAAAAATTTAGATCGTGGTTGGGAGAAACAATTGTCACCATTGGATTGATTTGGAAGAAACAATCATGACCATTGGATTGATTTGGAAGAAACAATCATGACCATTGGTAAAAAAATTATTAATAAAATAACATAATTTGAACTTGAATCACACGAAGGGAAGCTCAAGAGTCAAGAGACTCATATAATTGTAAAACTGAAACGGTGTGCCGTCACTTTCGATTGCTTCTCAGAGCGAAATTCAACAAAGCAATCATCTTTGTAATGGTAAGTTATTGATTTTCAATTTTTAGTCATGTTTGATTTGAAGTTTCTAAGACTGTTATATGGTTTTTCAATTCTAAAGTTATCTAAAGCATAAATATTATTTTATAGATTTCGTTTCATTGATGCTGCCATGGCTTATATAAGTTTCTGCAGTAACTAGACTCTCTTGGACTTGTCAACATCTCTATTTATGTTATTCCTTAGCTTGTATGTTTTTTTCTTCTCTCGGAATGTCGAAGAGAGGAATTAAATAGGAATCTGTTATGGTTTAAAAGAATAATCTGATCCTTTTATATTCAATCAAATATAATGCTGAATAATTCTTTGTGTTGTTATTGACAGGAATCACAGGGTTGTGTAGATGTGGAATCTCAAAAAATTAT
>PKMM01004175.1:72159-94860 GCA_002933915.1 Eutrema heterophyllum | reverse complement strand
TTAAAAAAACACGTTAGATGCTTTTTTGTTTCTTGTTTCTAATGTTAGTGGTTTTTTTTGTAGGATTTCTTCGCTTTTCGCAAAGCAAATGTTGTTGTTAGTGGAAAGTCTAAGTTGGACATGTATCTAGATGAAGAGACATTGGACATGAGCAGTTTTGCGAGTTTGGATATCTTGCAATATTGGAAAGATAATTCTCAACGCTATGGAGAACTGGCTAGCATGGCTTGTGATATTCTTAGCATTCCTATCACAACGGTAGCTTCTGAATCATCTTTTAGTATTGGAGCTCGAGTATTAAACAAATATAGAAGCCGTCTTCTTCCGAAAAACGTTCAGGCATTAATATGCAGTCGCAATTGGTTAAAGGGTTTTGAAGCATATGAAAATGGTAAACAAGATAGTTTTTTTATAGTTACTACGATAACACAATTATAAATTCTATATTCACTATGTTATTTTATGTGTTTTATGTAGAGGATGATGAAGAATTTGATGATGAAGATGAGACAATGCCATCTTTCGAGTCGATTGTTGATGATGAAGATTGATATATAGATGCTGTTTGAGTTTGAGTTCACGAGTTTACTTATCAGATTTATGGGAGTTCTTGTGTGTGACTAAGTTTAAATGCTACTGTTTCGTTTCTTTTGGGTGTTTTGTTTCGTTTTAAAAAAAAAATCTTTATAAGTTATTACCATGATTTTTTATATTATTTATTCTCTTCTCTTAACAAGTCCTTATATGAACTTAACTTTCAGACAATACTAAATAGTCTCTTTAAATGTCACCCACCATTACACGTTCTACGTTTACAAAGAGAGTACCAACACTCGAAATATAACTTCTTGAAAAGAAAGTGATATCAAACACACTCATATGTGATATGTCGATATCACCATTTTTACTAACAAAAAGTAAAATGAGAAACAAATGGTTCATAATTTCACAGATATAGACTTTTAAACTTTCGATAAATAGAAGAAATAGGGGTTAAATATAAAAAGGAATTTTTTGCCAGCGGGCCGGCCCGTTTACCCGCTGGGCTTAGCGGGGCGGGCCTGGACATTGTTTTATAACCCGCGGTCCTAGCGGGCCGGCCCGTTATGACCCAGAAAAAAAAAGTATGCGGCGGGTCTGGCCTGTTGGACGCGGGCCGGCCCGTTTGACACCTCTGTCCAAACTGCTTCTCTTGTTGCATCTGACAGTGCCATATATTCTGCCTCTGTAGTTGACAAAGCCACCACTTTCTGCAAACTTGATCTCCAGCTGATTGTGTTGCCACCTGCAGTGAAAACTATTCCAGATATAGACCTTCTTTTGTCCAGATCCGCAACAAAATCCTGATCACAATAACCTCTGGCTATGAAGTCTCCTTCCTTTCTGTAGCATAACCTGACTTTTTGTGAACCTCTTATGTACTTGAGAAGCCACTTTACAGCCTGCCAATGCTCTTTCAAAAGTTTTCTCATGAACTTACATACCAGACCTACTGCATACGCAAGATCAGGTCTCGTCCCAATCATTGAGTACATTATACTTCCAACTGCACTATGATATGGAACCTTCTTCATCACTTCTAGCTTATCCTGCAATTCTTTATCAGACTGACTTTAACTTGAAGTGAATCTCCATCGGTGTTGAAAATGGTTTTGACTGATCCATCTCAAAATTCCCTAGAACTTTCATAAGATAGCCTTCCTGTGAGACTGTGAGAGTACCTTTGGTTCTGTCTCTGATAAGCTCCATCCCAAAATCTTTTAAGCATCTCCCTAGTCCTTCATGTCGAATTCAGAACTCAGTATAACCTTAAGATCATAAATATGCTTCTTGTCCTTAGAAGCAATCAATATGTCACCCACATAAGTAGCAGATAGACATATTCTCCATTGTTCAGCTTCTTGAAGTAGACACAACTGTCGTATTCACTTCTTCTATACCCACTTGCTTGCATGAACTCATCAAATCTGTTATTCCACTGACGTGGAGACTGTTTCAGACCATATAAGGATTTCTTGAGTAGACATACCTTATAAGGATGCTTCTTATCCACATACCCCTCACGTTGTTCCATGTAGATTTGTTCTTATAATTACCCATGTAGAAAAGCCGTTTTCACGTCCATTTGTTGAAGCTTTAAATCAAAATGCACCACCATTGAAAGAAGCAATCTATTGAAATGTGGTTTACCACTGGAGAGAATATCTCTTGATAGTCCATTCCTTCTTACTGGGAGTACCCCGTGGCCACCAGTCTAGCCTTAAACCTCGGCCCTTCAACTCCAACAATACATGCCTTCCTCTTGAATACCCATTTACATCCAATAGGTTTTTGTGTCTTGACTCTGTCCACTAATACCCATGTCTTGTTCTTGTTCAATGAGTCCATTTCTTCATCTAAAGCACCTAGCCATTTATCACTGTATGGATCTTCCAAGGCTTCCTGGAAAACTCTACGGCTCACGTCTTCGTCCATATTCTATCATTAGGTAAGCATACCCAGCTATGTCTTCATCTTTATCATAAACTTTGAAGTCTTCAAGTCTTGCTGGCATTCTGGTTTGTCTTCTAACCCTGTCCTTAGCCAACTGATAATCGGACAAACTTTGAGTCTCCTTTGTAACCTCTTTTGTAACACCATATGTTGATTCATCTTGATTTTGCTCTTCTTGAGTCTCTATCTAAGTAACTCCACCTTGAACTGAATCTTATGGTTCCATGTTTTCACCTGCAAAATAATATCTCACAAACTTGTTAGATAACACTTGAGTATTAGAATTATCTGATTGTGTCTCTAATTTGATGTCCTTGTACATCACATCTTCTCTAACAACTACATTACAACTGATAATGCATCTCATGTCTTCAAGAAACCATACTCTAAACCCCTTTACCCCATCTGGATAACAAGTAAAAACTCCTTTATTTGCTCTTAGATCAAGCTTTCCCTCACTTGAGTGTACAAAAGCAAAACATATGAATCTTCTTAAACCACTTAGGTTTGGTATTGCAGATGTCCACCTTTTGATGTTTGTACGGGATTGACTTAAACAAGTTTTACCCTTAAGAAAAGCTGCAAGTGCACAGCAAACGCAATAGTATTTAAGGGATCGAATCCACAGAGATTTGAGTGCCCGATGATTTATATTAATTTCTAAGTTGTGTCTAGACGTAATAAATTTAAAAGAGATTTTGTGTGTCATGAATTGTAGCTAGGAAATTAAACTAAATTAAGCAAATAAATAAGAAAACAAGTAAACTAAGCGAATGATTAAAGTGAGGTTGTAAACTAATAAACGAAGCGTTGGGCACAAGGGAACTCTCTAGGGATCATGGCCGATATTCATAAGAAAATTGCTAGGGTTTTTAATGCGACTTTTGTCGTCTTTTGGTTCTTAAACTTGGAACACGAATATTGTGTGTAGCCTACTTTCGTACATCCTACACACCGATAAGTTTAGTACTCGACCAGTAGCTTTCGTCTTCGGCCGCGCAAAAAGTTATGATCAACAAGCAAGGTCGTTAACGATCACAACCCCTCCACAAGTATACTTTCGTATCTTGTGACGGTTTTGCTCGTCTACCCTAGGTCAAACATATAGATCTAATACTTTCGTAGCTCTAAAAATATCTAAGTCCAGTTGCAAGGTAGCTAATCCAGCAAACATGCATTAAGAGAAAGGATAGAACGAAGAATCGTAATCGATACCCTAGTCTAAAAACCTAATGAATAATCAAATCATGAGATCCCCTTGAGAACCCTATATCCAACGAAAGAACTACTCAACCATAGCTGAGCTTAACATCATAATAAATAAAGGAAAAACAGTAAAAGAAAGGGATGAAGAAAGGCTTCTCTATTGAAGACACAAGTCGAGAATCCTTGCTCCAAACCGAAGAACAAAAGTAAAAGTTGCTAGAAATCCGTCTCTGTCTAAAAGCATGAAAGAGATTCCTTTTCTAAAAGACCTAAAAACAGGTATTTATAGTCTTCACTTCGTTGTAGACGTTTAGGGTTTCATGTGAAAGGACGGAATTGGCCTCGGGTAATGAAACGAGCTTGCTTTGGTCGAATAGAGAGTGGCCGCGGGTGTGTGGTCTCGACCTGCGGCGAAATGGTATTTGGCCACGGGTGCAGCTCCTCTGGCCGCGGGTACAGCTCCTCTGCCCACGGTGGCTCTGGCTTCAGGGCAGCTTCATCTGCCTTTAGTGCTTCGAGTGTATTTAAGGATCCAACCATTGGATCGTCTTCAATCCAATTGCATTTGAAATCTGGTTGTCTCTACTTTGTTTTATCCAAATTTGGGGATGATCGGACGGTGAGAAGGTCTTCTTTGACTGCAAGACTTCTGACGGTCCAAGTTTATCCAAAAACGTACTTTTGCTCCGAAATGCACTCTTTTATCCCAAGTTACCTGAAATGTCTTTCAAAACTCTAAACATGAAAATCCCTTAAAAAACATTGAAAACGGAGTTAAAACACCTGCAAAAGATATGAAAGTGATCCATAAAAATAGTCAAAAACCGGTGTTATCAACTCCCCCAGACTTAGATCTTTGTTTGTCCTCAAACAAAACAGAAATCCAACCTCGGAAAGAAGTTTTCGAAAACATAGGAACTAACAAAAATCTTAGTGACCGTCTTTCTAAACCATAACCAACGTAATGCATCAATCGGATTTAGTCTAGAAAATTCTCACTAAAGTACTACAATGCTAGTCCATGTTATCCGTCATGCGAAAATCTAACCACTTAAACTCTAACTTTCAGTCAACTAGCTCTTAATTCATTAAGGGTTGCGTGATTCTTATCAAAAATACTAACCAAGACAATCGAGGTTAGGCATTAAGGGCTTTTTAGAGGTGAGTTTAAAAGTGTTTCGGGTTACCGGATATTCGTCGGAGGATGCTAGATATTATGCAAAACAGCAAGACAGGATGGAGCTGTTGATATCCACAGTTTCTAGTCACATCCTACTCGCATAAGTGTAGTCGCGAGTCCTTTCTTCTCCGGGACTTTTTCTGCCTTTACAAAATTTAATGCCTAATATCTAGATTAATTTTTGCCGTTCCCCCATACTTAGATTAATTTTTCTCCGGGTAATGATTTGAACGGCTTCGTACTCCTCACATACGAAACATGGTTGCCTTGGTATAAATATCGACTACCCTAAGACTCTTAGGCTTTTGTTTTATTTCCTTTCGATTATTATTATTATTATTATTATTTTGAAAGGGGAAACTCCTTTAAATGGGAGTCTTATTAGAGAGGACGAAAATTACTAGTGATAAAAGATTTCCAAGGCAACTCTTAAGCTTGATTTGTTGATACCTCCATAACCGAATCCATCTAGTCTTCCATCTTCTCGAGTGACTGAAAACTGTGTCGTTCCTCCCTCTTCGGCGTTTTTGCACATATGTGCACATAAGACAACAAGAGAGGCAAGAGTGAGGTTCGAAAATGATGGTTAAGGTTAGGGGTGTGGTACCAGCTAAAGATGAACTAGCCATCTAGGACAACAAAGAGTGGCAAAAAGGAAAAGATGTCCTAAATGTATGATTCATTGTCTCGCCTAAAAATTTGATAAGAAAATTAAATTTAGATTAAGTTCAAATAGAGTGAGCTAGTGTGTCATGTCGAAAAGAATCTCTATGGCTCAAAATCCTCTTGGGATGTCACATTGCAAGCACTCTTGCTACCACCTAATCTAGTACCAAACCACAAAAGAGCTGGCACGAGGATTTTGTTTTATGTTCTTGAAAAATACTTAATAAAAAGATTACATGAAAAATTAAAAATTAAAGCAAAAAAAAAGATAAAAAGATTCGAAGCAAAGAAAATAGATTAGTAACGGATTAACATCCTCCCCTAGACTTAAACCACATTGTCCCCAGTGTGAAAAAGTTGGTGAAAGGATGGAAAAGACATGAAAATAAATTAGCAAATAAAGAAAAGAGTTCAAAAGATAAAATAAAATAAAGGGAAGAAGATCGATTGAACGTGGTGGTGAAGTGCGAGGCTGGTCGTGAGTGATGAAGCACGAGGCTAAATATCACGTGATCCATCTGTCTCGGAACCGGTAGGTTCCCATCGAACTGGTGGTTATCCTCGAGAAAATGTACAAGACGCTTGAAACGTCTTTCTTGTTGTTCTAGCTTCTTCTCCAGGGCTGCGTATTCTGGTCTGTGTGCGTGTGAAGAGCTCACAGTAGCGGATGGTGCACGGGCCTGTGCTAGTAGGAGTAGTCGAGATCGCTCTACAGCTGCGTCTTGCTTGGCCTTAGCCACTAAGAATTCATCGATAGTGTATGGTAGACGAGGGGCAGTCGGTACATAGTCCATTGCCTCCGGTCGCCATCTAGGAACTGCTCCATCTCGGAGTCTAGGGACAGAATCACAAGGTAAAAATACAAAGTAGGACTCATCGGCGTTTGTGTAATACTTGTAGCCAAATCTGTCCAGGTCGAGCGATGCGCGAGAGATAGTGCGCTCTCGTGAAAACTGCATGAGATCGAACCAAGTCCCTTGAAGTGGAGTCTCGGTCGAGAAATCAAAGTCGAAAGCTTGTAAAATTGTCGTGATGATGCTTCTAAAAGCGGTGGTAGGGTCCTCGGGTCTCGTGGCGGGCGCTTCGTGTTTCACCTTCACCAAATTCTTCGCAATGATGCAAACAAAGCAAGCATAGCACAGGTTGGTGGTGAATGGAGTTTGAAGAGTAACGAGCTCGCCTTTGCGGACACTCGCCACGTTTGCTCTCAAAAAGATGGTGTGCGCCAAGAGCTTGTGTAAGAAGCGGACATCGGGATGAAAAAGTAAAGAAGCCTTAGATCTTCTGTTGTCGTAGACGCTTTGTCCCATTATGCGCCACAAGTCTTTATCGGGATCCTCCTCGGGGTTATCTCATCGAGATATTGAAGTTTCAAAGCTTCACAAAGTTCCTGAACGGTTAGCGAATAAGAGTATCCACGTATGGTAAAAGTAAGTGTACCATCCCTTGCTCTTGGATTAGAGCATCTCTTGTAGCACATGGTGACGGTTGCTAAGAATTCCTTGGTGAGATCATCGTAGGTGGGGAGATTGAGCTCCATGAAAGGTCGAAGGTTAAGCATGATCACGTCTTCTCTAATCCCGAGCACTTCGAGAGTCGAGTAATCTATACGAGGTGTTGATTTGATCTTCATTCTCTTGAGCTTCTCAAGGTAGTCGATATTCGGGTCCATAGGCTGCCCGACATATCGTATCTTTAATTTTGGTTCCGGAGGTGGCGTTGGTTCGCAAGGAGGAGACGGTGTCGGGTCACATGGAGGGAGTGTTGCGCAAGCTCGAGTTTGCGGTTGTCTTTTGCTTATCACTTACTCGGTGAGATTAGTTTCATCCTCCACACTGGTTGTATCCGATCTGCTACGATTCTCCTCGGGACGCCTAGAGATTGATCTCCGGGATGATTCTCCTACGAATCCGCTCTTCTTAGAGAGTGTTATGCGAGATCTCACATGGTCCATGTTCCTACAAAATAGAAAACAAATCTTGGCAAAAATATGAATATGGTTGTGACTGAAAAGTTTCAACGCGCGAGGATACTACATCGAGTATCAATAGACATTTTCAATAAACAAACGAGCAATATCGAACATAAATCTAGCAAATCGAGATGATAAATGACTAATTTCGGGTTTGTGACGTACTCTGCATAAAAAAATTTCTAAAAAAAAAATTCTTATGCAAACTTAATAGATTGCCGTATATTAATCACTAACTAAACAAGACTTCGCTAAATTAATCAAAATTACTCTCCAAATTCGTTCTTAATTAAGCTAAAAAAATTCAAATTCCAAAAATCTCAAATCCATAATAATTAAGTGCTAAAATTGAAATCTAACCATTCTAACAGTTCAATTTAGAGTTCTTTAACAATTTTTAGCCATCATAGACATAAATCTATTCAAATTAAGAAGAACCTAGGGTTTGGCTCATATGAAAAAGTAGAGGTTTAGGAACATACCTTGTTGGAAAAGGTGAGATAGTTGTTGAATTGAAATCTCCTTAGAAAAAGAGTGAGAATGGACCAAAGAATCTTTGTAAAAGTTTGAGAATTGAAAAAGGTGTTCTTGCTCAAAATCTCCAAGTCTCTTGGAAGAGAAGAAGAAAGAGAGCTTAAATCTACAAATACTCTTTTTGTCTTTGAAAAGTTGTTTTATGCAAAAAGAAGTTTTCTGTTTTTCAAAAACTTTTTGGGACTTACCTTAGCGGGACACGAAAATTTAACCGGTATGGTTTAATTTCATGTCGGGAACATGTTCGGGATTGCACGGTTAAGGATTGGAAACGTCCGGGGATCGTCGGAATGAAGTTCGGGTCAGAACAACCTGGCCGCGAGTCGAGCCCACGTGACCGCGACCAAATACTTCTTCGCCGCGGGTCAGGCTTGTGCGACCGCGGCGGATCACCCCTTCGCCGCGGGACTGGGTAACGAAGGCACGGTCGATCCCCCATTTGCCGCGGGTCGAGCTCCTTCGACCGCGGCAGAATGGCTTTCTTCTCGGGTCATTTTCTCCTTCGTTCCTTGGGTGTTTTGTGATCTGTTCGGGTGGCTTCTTCATTTTTTGTGTTTTCTGGTTTTTTGAATATTTTTGGGGTTTTATATAAAGCCTGAAATACTAAAGGGAAAAACGTTAATAGAAAAAGAACGGTAAAAAAAAAAAAAAAAAAAAAACGTACCAAATGGGTTTCCTCCCATTAAGCGCTTTTGGTTAAAGTCGTTAGCTCGACTTTTTGGTGAGACTAGGCGTGAGCAGTAGATGTCCTAGGAACAAATGTTCCTTGAGTCTCATCGAGTTTGGGATGTGATTCGCCTATCTCTGGTATCACCTTCTTCTTTCCGCGTCTTCTCGGAACCTTCGGGTTTTGAAGAGCTTGCTTCGTCTTCTCTATCATTCCTTCCACTCGTTCTTGTTTGGTGTCTCTTAAGTCGGGTGGAATGGTGATCCTGATTTTTGCAAATGGTTTAGAAATAAAAGGTTGACTTACCTTCGGGGGTCCCATCTTAGTCGACTCATCTTTCTCTTTTCCTTTAGGGAAAATCGATTTCTTTTTCTTGTGCTTGTCCCTTGGATTCGGAATTTCGTCCGGGACAGTTAGATAGAACTTCCTTCAATTCACATTCAAGAAAACAACATGACGGTTGGCGTGATCGAGGATGGCGCCAAAGGTAACTAAGAACGGTGACCAAAAATCAATGGTCTATTCTCTTCTCGATCCATTTCGAGTACTTGAAAATCAGCAGGAACAATCTTGTTTCCAATGAGTAGTTGAAGGTCATGGATTACTCCTTCGAGCTTCTTTTGTGATGAATCTCCAAAAATTACGCTCACGATAGATGGTGTGAAAGTCTTTAGAATTTAGGATTTAAAAAAAAAAAATTGAGTGGAGTTACTAAACGGTCGCAAATTTGGGACCATTTTGTGACTACTTATACATGTTATAAGTAGAATCAAAACTTTTACCTTAAACCATAAATTTTAAGAACCTAGAAGGTTTGAATATGACTTTACAATGATTATGTGTATATAGCCGATCAAAAATATGTTAAAAATTATAAATTAACATATTTACAATTATATATTGATGAATTTTAAAAAGAAATTCGAGTGGAGTTGCTAAACTGAAGCAAATCAGTCATAAATTTGGGACTACTTTTGCAAGTCCTTTAACAGTCGCAAATAAGCGACTCTTGTCTGACTACTTTGTTTAGTCGATAATGTGGGACTATTGTGCCTCTGCATTATGAGTAGTCGCTTATTAGTCGCAAATCACCGTCTCTCGTTTTTGAGACTAAAAAAATAGTCGCAAATGGTAGTAAAAAATAAGTGTTTTCTTGTAGTATTTTGTGATGTTTTGTTATGCTATGATTGAGTAGTTTCTTTGTTGGGTTAAGGGATTTTTAAAGGGGATTCATGGATTGATAACTATGTTGCTAGATTATGGTTTATCTTTAGAGTTCTTCGTCTAAAATCGATTTCGTGCTTGTAGCTTGATTGACGACCTAGCTACTGCGATTAGGTCGATTTACTCATCGAAGGTGTTGTTGAATTGCCTAAAATTATTTAGATGAGCAAATATCTTTAGACGACGGGAGTTGATCTAAAGCGTTTTGTGACTTATCGAACTAGTTTATGTAGACACTTAAAGAATGAACGAGAGTTTAATAATCTAGGTGGCTGGATTTCGTGATTAATACTACGTGAGTATGTTAGTCTTGGTTCGAGTTCTAGAACATATCTATCAAAATTCTATGTTTGATTATCTTGTTAGCTAATCCATGATACCCGGCAAATTCCCTAATGCCCAACGCTTTCTCATATTGATTTGATCTTGTTATTTTCTCGTCTTTAAATTTATTAGTTGTTATTTTCGTCACTACTCGCATCTCAAACAAAAACCCATATTTTCCGTGTTAGCTCAATTCTCATCTCAAGTAAATTCGTAGTGCGGTTACTTGGTCTTCAGTGGATCGACCCCTAAGTACTACAACGCACATTTTTGTACTTGCAGAAAACTAGGGCCGGTTAAAACTTGAGCACATCATACATACAATCGACTTTGACGTTAAAGTCTTTCACCGTCTTCTCGTTGCTTTGAGCGAGTAGTTGAATTGATTGCTCGAGCTTCGCTATTTGGGCAGCAAGTTGAGTGTTAGACATACCTTGTTGCTGCGTATTTGAGTTGTTGTAAGGAGCGGCTTGAGCGTTGAAAGGCGGTCTTGGTTGGAAGTTCTCACTTCCTCCATAGTTCCCGTTTTTGAACTGGTTTTGAAATGGTTTGGATTGTTGAGGGTAGAGCTGGTCTTGATAGTTTTCCACGTTCGCATTACGATACGAGAGATTGTTAAAGTTGGCATTGCGGAAGTTGTTGTTGAATCCATTTTTGAAGTGGTTTTGGTAAGAATTTTGTGCTCCAACATAGTTAACTTTTTCTTCTTGAGAATACGAACCTTTGTTGCCGGGTTCATAGTAAGCATCGTCTTCGCCTCCATTAGTAGCTTCACAAGCGTGCACTTGACGGTTTTGGTTCTTGAGAAGTTGATTCATCATGTTCTTTAGCTTGGCTATCTCCTTGGATTCCGATACATTTGATCTAGTCGATCTATCGTAGTCGGGATGATTGTTGCTATTGGACTTAGCAAAATTCTCGATGAGAGCTCTTACTTGGTTGATGGTCTTCATGGAGAAGTCTCCATTGCTGGCCGTGTCGAGAGAAAATTGATATTTCGGTAATAATCCTTGGTAGAAAGTGTTGAGCAAATTTGGACCGGAGAAACCGTGATGAGGGCAATCTCTCTCGTACTCCTTGAAACGTTCCCACGCTTCATAGAAAGACTCGGCCAATTGTTGATGAAAACTTTTGATTTTGTTTCTCAACAAGTTGGATCTCGACTTGGTGTAGAAATGACTTAGGAAGGCGGATTTTCACTCTTCCCAATTAGTAATAGATCATGCGGGCAAAGATTTCAACCAACAGTGAGCTTTATCGGCTAAAGAAAAAGGAAAAAGCTTACACTTTAAGTAATCGGCGGGAACTTGGTTTGTTCTCGTCGTTTCGCATATCTCCTCGAACAACTCGATGTGCTCCATTGGGTGTTCGGTAGCAACTCCATCGATTTTGCTTTACCAAAACAATGATTTGAGGCTTGATCTCGTAGTCGTTCCTATGAGGTAAAGGAACTTGTATTGAAGCTCGGTTTTGATAGTGTTGATACGGTCCATCAAAATCTGCAATGATGCGGTTACGTGCTTGTCTCCTCGGAGGATTAGTGAATGTTGGCGTTCTCGCCATTAGGAGGAATCAGTGGATTCATTTGAGCATCGTTCCTCGGTGCATCACAATCGACGGGAAGTTGTCGCCTTGGATTTTCAGCATTTTGGTTTTTGTTTTCTTCGGGATCGAGAATCGGCTAGTCACTAGCACCATGGACAGTCTCTCGGTCATCTTCGTGATCCGAAACATCACGGTCTTCTCGTGATCAAGTTAATCACGGTTTGGTTCTCTCTCGTGTCTGTCGATATCGTCTAGTTGCGGTACGGTTTCTCTAGAAGTTCTCCTAGTGATAGAATACACCTAAGAACAAACGACAAAGATAAAGGAGAATGTCAAAAGAGCAACAAAGAGCTTGAAAATCAAAATTGTCTAGAACAGAAATTAGAACGAGAAATCAAACAAGAAACAATCAAATCCCGGCAACGGCGCCAAAAACTTGATGTGTGTACGGGATTGACTTAAACAAGTTTTACCCTTAAGCAAAGCTAACACAGTAGTATTTAAGGGATCAAATCCACAGAGATTTGATTGCCCGATGATTTCTATTGATTTCTAATTTGTGTCTAGACGTAATAAATTTGAAAGGGATTTTGTGTGTCACGAATTATAGCTAGGAAATTAAACTAAATTAAGAAAATAAATAAGAAAGAAAGTAAAGTAAGTGATGATTAAAGCAAGGTTGTAAACTAATAAACAAGGGCACACGGGAACTCTCTAGGGATCATGGCCGATATTCATAAGAAAATTGCTAGTGTTTTTAATGCGACTTTTGTTGTCTTTTGGTTCTTAAACTTGGAACATGAATACTGTGTATAGCCTACGTTCGTACATCCTACACACCGATAACTTTAGTACTCAACCGATAGCTTTCGTCTCCGGCCGCGCAAAAAGTTATGATGAACAAGCAAGGTCGTTAACGCTCACAACCCCTCCACAAGTATATTTTCGTATCTTGTGACGGTTTTGCTCGTCTACATAGGTCAAACATATAGATGCAGTACTTTCGTAGTTCAGTTGCAAGGTAGCTAATCAAGCAAACATGCATTAAGAGAAAAGATAGAACGAAGAACCGTAATCGATACCCTAGTCTAAAAAACTAATGAATAATTGAACCATGAGAGCCCCTTGAGAACCCTATACCCAACAAAAGAACTACTTAGCCATAGCTGATGAGCTTAACATCATAATAAATAAAGGAAAAACAGTAAAAGAAAGGGATGAAGAAAGGCTCCTCTATTGAAGACACAAGTCGAGAATCCTTGCTCCAAACAGAAGAACAAAAGTAAAATTTGCTAGAAATTCGTCTATGTCTAAAAGCGTGAAAGAGATTCCTTGTCTAAAAGACCTAAAAACAAGTATTTATAGTCTTCACTTCGTTGTAGACGTTTAGGGTTTCATGTGAAAAGACGGAATTGGCCTCGGGTAATGAAACGAGCTTGCTTTGGTCGAACAGGGAGTGGCCGCAGGTGCGTGGTCTCGACCCGCAGTGAAATGGTCTTTGGCCGCGGGTGCAGCTCCTCTGCCCGTGGTGGCTCTGGCTTCAGGGCAGCTTCATCTGCCTTTAGTGCTTCATGTGTATTGAAGGATCCAGCCATTGGATCGTCTCTAATCCAATTTGCATTTGAAAGCTGGTTGTCTCTACTTTGTTGTATCCAAATTTGGGGATGATCGGACGGTGAGAAGGTCTTCTTTGATTGCAAGACTTATGACGGTCCAAGTTTATCTTAAAACGTACTTTTGCTCCGAAATGCACTCTTTTATCTCAAGTTACCTGAAATGTCTTCCAAAACTCTAAAACATGGAAATCACTTGAAAACCATTGAAAACGGAGTTGAAACACCTGCAAAAGATATGGAAGTGATCCATAAAAATGGTAAAAAACCGGTGTTATCACCTTTCCTCAGGAATATCAAAGTCAATTGATGACGACGGTGTTCTGTTTATTAGGTAGACTGAAGTTGATGCTGCCTCAGCCCAAATTTTTTGATCCAAGCCACTTTCGCTCGACATGCTCCTTACTTTATTCATACTATTCATGTTGAGTCTTTCTGCAACTCTGTTTTGCTGCGGCGTGTAAGTACATGTATTATGCCTCACGATTCCTTCTTCTTTGTAGAAGTTATCAAACTTATGGTTGTAAAACGCTAAGCCATTGTCAGTATAAAGCTTTTTAACCTTTCTTTCAGACTAAACCTCCACCATTCTTTTCCACTCCATGAACCTATCAAATACCTCATCTTTAGTCTTCAAAAAATAAACTCATACCTTCATTGACCAGTCATCCGTAAAGGATATGAAATACTGGCACTTCTCTAAGCTCATAAGGACATTGGGTGACCCCCATAAATCTGAATGAATGTAGTCTAACTTTTCTTTTGTAACATGCTGAGCTTGTCCAAAGCTGACCTTATGTGTTTTTCCTAATACACAATCCTCACAAAACTTAATCTTTGAGATTTTACCTTCTCCTAGACATCCTTTCTTTACCAGAACCTCTAAAGCCTTTTGACCCACATGACCCATACGGCTATGCCATATTCTTGTATAGTCATCTCATGTATCTTGTACACCAGTACCTTTAGTAACCGCAACACAAGCTTCTACTCTCCTTGTTGTTGCATGTAGAATGTATAGTGTATCCACTCTTCCTGATACCTTTCATGATGATGGCACAACCTTTGACAACTTTCAAATTTTTTTGCTCCTCTGAACTCACAGCCTTTGTCTTATAGAGTACCCATTGAAATCAGATTCCTGCCAATCTCTGGCATATACCTGACGTCATGCAGAACAAAAGTAGCACCATCTAGATTTTTAAACCTCACTGAACCTATGCCCTTGACTTCAGAACTTGTGTTGTTTGCCATTCTGATCTTACCCTTATAGACTTCTTGCAGTTCAATGAACAAATCTCTCCTTGGTGTCATGTGTAAAGAGCAACCCGTATCCATTCACTACAAGAAAACAGAGCTTTTGCAACGAAGATTTGCGTCAAAATTTTCCGTCGCAAAAAAGCCACATCTTTGCAACGAAATAGCAAGTAAAACGTCATTCGTCCAAACTTCGTCCAATTAACTACGTATCGTCTTTTCGACGCAAATTCGTTGCAATAATTGCGTCAAAGTTGCATCCAACTTAAAAAGTTAAAGATTTGCGACGAATACTACCTAATNATTACCCATTCTTCTTGATCAATAAAGCTTTGTGAAATGTTGACCTCACATGCTATTAACCCCACTAAGTCTTGAGCATCATCATGTGCAACTGACGACTCTCCTTTACCATGTTCTTAAAGCTTTCCCTTGTTTCTTTCGAGCCACTTGTAACACTACTTTTTAAAATGCCCTTCCTTACTGCAAATCCAACATATCTTCTTGCCATCTTTGGATTTCGATCTTGGTATATTGTTCTTCCCTTTTTCTGACTGAGTGTCTCTCGTTTCTGTTATTCCCCTAACGTAATGACCTTCCCCTACATTCTTAGAACTAGGTGCATCTTTATATTATGTTTCCTTGGATCTAGTTTCACACACTACATCCTCTAACTTTATCGCTTCTCTACTATATTTCAAAGTTTCTTTCAACGAATCATACCTTGAGGAAAGCGAGTTCAAGAGTAGGATCGCCTAGACCTCATCTGGTATGTCAATGCTAATATTACTTAGGTCTGCGACTAAATTTAAGAAATCATCCACGTTCTGATCAATAGATCGAGAGTCTTGCATCTTGAATGCATAGACCTTTGACTGGGAATGAACACGATTTGGCAACGTCTTTGCCATGTATAGCCTGTCGCGAGTTGACCATGCTTGAGCAGCCGTAACGCACTTGTCTAGCTTCCTTAGAATATGTTCTCCAACTCCCATAAAGATGAGATTCAGCGCTTTCTCATCTCGCTCCAGACTTGTGGCTTCTTCTTGAGTTTTCTTCTTTGCCGCTTCTGGATCCTTCTCGTCTCCAACCTTAGATGCTGAGTCTTGCATATGCTCTGTAAGTACATCCTTAAGACCTTGAACAATAATGTTCACAAGCATTTGCTTCTTCCAGATCCCGAATCGCCGGATCCGTCGAACATACTTATCTCAACTCGCTGCGTCGTAGACATCTTCAATCAAACCGATTCTGCACCAGAACCTGGTGCAACTTTGACTTTTATTCGATCTTTAGATCTTGTTTTTAGATCTTGTTGGAGGAGAATTAGAAGAGAGAGAGATAGAGATAGAAAAGAGACGACACCGAGATTTAACGAGTTCAGTGACAATCCGTCACCTACGTCTCGCTGGAGAACCTCCGGAATCCACTAGAACAGCTCAAGCTCGAGCTCCGATCAAACTCTATGTACAAAACCTAATTTCTCGGGTGAGACTTAATCAACTAATGAACATATAAAGATATGACTTTATACTTAGTCGTTTACAATTGGCCCTCACACATGAAAATGAAATAAGCGTGTGGCATGGTTTAGTTCAATATAACTAAACCAATCTTCACCTAGTTTAATAGCTCGGTTTGATCTAAGAATTAAGGACACTATTCTTCAGTGTCATTCATCAAAGCCTTTAACAAAGTGGTTAACTGTTGCGGCCTCTGAGATCTTCCATTTGTGGTTCCTCAGCAATATAGTTTGTTGCCAATTGTATGGACGACTTAGAGTACCACCAAGCGAAAATATTTTTATTGGCGTATCTTACACAAAGAGCTCTGTTAGTTGAGGATTTGCGCATAAGACATATGAGAGTTTGTCAAAGTAGCGGAAAGCTTGTGTATATTCATTGATGTAGAAACGTATATATAGTTACAATAAAAACTCTAAGTCATATACAAAGACTAAAGTAACCTTAATAGAGATTACACAATATTAACGTAATAAGAAATACTCCTATTCACAATACTCCCCCTCAAGTTAGAGCATGAAGGTCACAAATGCACAGCTTGCCAATGTAGTAGTTGAACCCTGGCGTGAGCCATAGTAAACATGTCAGCAGGTTGCTCTAATGTGCGTACGTGAGTCGTCTTGATCAAACCATCCGTAATAGCATCACGCGTAAAGTGACAATCATTCTTAATATGCTTTGTCTGTTTGTTAAAAACAGAATTAGCCACAATGTGTATGGTTGCTTGATTGTCGCAATGAAGAGGAATATGTTGATCTTGAGGAAGACCAAAGAAACACAAGATTTGTGACCTTCACACGGTAATTTCTTCAGACATTGCAGCTAGCCATTCCTCAAATGTCATAGCTCGCGTGAAGGAAGATGGTTCTTCAGCAGCAGTAATTGCGGCCAAATAGGCACAATATCCAGCTGACAAATGAAGAGATGATAGATGATCAGCAATAGGATAAGTTGTACCTGGAGGACTCGAGGATGTAAGAGACGGGGAGTATGATGGTTCTTCAAGTGCTTTGACTGCATATGTCTCATATGGTGCAAGTAAAATTAACTTCGTCTTTATGCGTTTACCGCGACCCAAACTCTTAGTCTCATCAAACTTATCACACCGTCTAATGCCTTTGTGAGCATAGCATAGACATCCAGAAATATGAATCTGATCGTAAAGGGGTTTCTTGTTAAACAAGATCTCATAAGGCGCACAACCACCAAGAACAGATGATGGTGTACGATTAATGAGATAAGCGGATGTAAGTACACAATCTTCCCAAAACTCAATTGGTAGAGAAGCCTGAAACCGAAGAAAACAAGCAACATTCAATATATGTCTTTGTTTTCGCTCTACCCGACATTTTTGCTGAGGTGTACCAACACACGAGGTTTGATCTTGAATACCCTGAGCAGCGAAGACCGACTTGAGACACATAAATTATGTGTTGTTGTCACTGCAAACCACACGAACCTTTTTATCAAACTGACGTTGAGCCATTGTTGGAGGTGAGTTTAGCACTCCCCGGTTTAGCCATGTTTAAACCGAGACCGGCCCAATTGATCCCGGTTTACGACGGTTCGAACTAGGAGAAGGGGGCCCATGATCACACTCAACGGGCCGAGTTCGATCTAAAGCCCAACTTGCTATCAAACGTGCCGACCTCCGAGATTTGCGGAATCTTTCCCGATTACGGAGGGAGAAAAGGAAGATTTCCTTCTCCTGGTAGAACTAGGAAAAGGAAATCATCTCGTTTATCATCTCGTTAAGACCGACTCGAAACCTTATAAATAAGGAGGCCATCACCTCATTCAGGACAGGCACAATCATCCACGAGACCTAAGAAGATTCAAGAGCAGAGAACTCGACTTTTGTCTTCTTAGTTCTTAAGTCTTTTTCCGATCAAAACAATCTTGTAGCTCCGTTGAGTTCAATCTAATAAAACAAGATTCTGATCAAAGTTGTTGTATAAATCCCCTTGTGTGATTTTCAGAATCAACAATTGGCGCCGACTGTGGGGACGAGTTCTTCTAAAAACAATAAACTTTCGGATCACGGTGATTAAGCTCGGCGATGGTGGAACTACCAATCGATCTGACACTAGACGTCAACGCCAAACGAACCTCTAAGGGACTTTATGGACCGATTCAATTCGGTGGTAACCACTATACCATCGATGACGATGATGCGATCGAAGCCCTCTACAAAGCAACATGGTATCAATCGGCTTTAATTTCACAAGGAAATTCATCGTAACCGACCTCCAACCTTGGAAGACGCCTTGCACAAGTCACATACTTATATCCTGGAAGAAGAAGAACAAGCCGCCAAAGATAAGCAGTACGTTCTCTCGAAACAGTCTCTACCTAAGGAAAAACTCAGGGAAAAAGCCCGCGAGTTGCAAACTCACTTTGAACGACGACTTGCGACACACCAAGTAAGCGCCATCCCTCCACAGCAACCATGGAATACATGGGTCAGACCGGAAGAACCGAAAGACGATCCAACGGGATCCATAAACGACCCTGAACCATACTGCGAATTTAACAAAAGGAAAGGTCACAGTTTCGAGGAATGTCGACACCTCAAGGACCTGCTATTTCGGAGTTTCATAAACGGGGAAATCTCACCTCAGGCCGCCCCCCGACCTAACAACAGATTTTGCCGTAACAATACCAAAAGGCAGAACACATATAATAATAATCCCAAACGAGCTAAGGACAACACTGAAACCGAATGGCCAAAACGCGATCGGGAGGACCAACCCAAAGATCACACGATCCTGAAAGCCCGAAAGAGGGTCCACATGATCATGGGGGCACTCGAGTCTTGCAACTACTCAGTTCGAGCAATCAAGGAACACAGCCGAGAAGCAATTGCGGCACAACGAAACAACCGAGTTCCGGAAAGTGGCGTGCCCATTATCTTCACAGTAGGACTTCACATGCCCCATAACGACCCACTAGTCGTCGAGCTACTCATCGGCGACGTCACCGTTGAAAGGATTTTAGTTGATACTGGCAGCTCGGTCAACGTTATCTTCAGACAGACATTAAAAGACATGGACGTCCCAGCCTCAGAATTCAAGCCATACATCGAACCTCTGACCGGATTCGCGGGAGAACATACCATGACCGCGAGAACAATCAAGATGCCGATCTATGTCGGTGGAACAGTAAAAATGATGAAATTATTGGTTCTGAACATGCCGGCAATCTACAACGTCATACTCGGAATGCCTTGATAATATGCAATGAAGGCCGTCATCTCAACTTACCACCAGTGCGTCAAGTTCCCAACACCATACGGAATATTCACTCTTAAGGGGAACCAATCAATGTCTCGTTTGTGCTATATAAACGAGTGCAAGTTAGGAACCGCACCTCGAACATGCGTGATCAGCTCGATTCCAACTTCAACCGACCTGCTTAACAAGAAGAATAATCCCGACTTACCAGAGCGAGAGTTGGTCATACAAGTTAGCATCGACGACATCAAGCCCGAGAGATGCGTCAGTATCGGAGCCGAGCTAGATGAAAATATCAAAAGCGACCTCATTCGCTTCCTTAAGAAAAACGTATCAACCTTCGCTTGGTCCATCGAAGATATGCCCGGGATCGATCCAAATATCACATGTCACGAACTCACTATCGACCCAACCTTCAAACCAATTGAACAAAAAAGACGGAAGCTCGGCCCAGAGAAGGCTCAAACAGTAAACGGTGAGGTCGAACGATTACTCAGAGCAGGATCAATCACCAAGGTCAGGTATCCAGACTGGCTGGCTAACCCTGTCGTCGTCAAGAAAAAGAACGGCAAATGGAGAGTGTGTCACCGACCTCAACAAAGCTTGCCCAAAAGACAGCTTCCCGCTCCCGCATATTGACAGGTTGGTTGAAGCAACTGCGGGAAATGATCTCCTTTCCTTCATGCATCCCGACGATCGCGAGAAGACATCTTTTATCATAGATCGGGGCATCTATTGCTATAAGGTCATGCCGTTTGGCCTGAAAAAAGCTGGAGCGACTTATCAAAGGCACGTCAATCGCATGTTAGCGAGTCAGCTCGGCCGACCAATGGAATTCTACATCGACGATATGCTAGTAAAATCTCTCATCGCCAAAGATCACGTCAAACATCTAAGCACTTGTTTTGACATACTTAACCAATACGGCATGAAGCTCAACCCCGCTAAGTGTACGTTCGGAGTCACATATGGCGAGTTCCTCGGCTACATCATTACTCAAAGGGGAATCGAAGCTAATCCTAAACAAATCTCGGTGATCCTCGATCTCACATCACCGACAACCAAACGCGAAGTTCAGCGGTTAACGGGTCGGATTGCCGCACTCAACAGATTCATCTCCCGATCTACGGACAAGTGCCTACCGTTTTATCAATTACTCCGCGGTAACAAGGACCTCGAGTGGGATGATAAGTGTGAAAAAGCATTCAAACAACTCAAGGAATACTTATCAACCCCACCTGTCTTGGCAAAACCCGAGGACGGTGAAACTATCTACCTCTATATTGCGATCTCAGCATCAGCCGTCAGTGGAGTCCTAGTTCGGGAAGATCGAGGTGAACAAAAACCCATCTTCTACATCAGTAAATCTTTAGACGAGGCCAAAACAAGATACCCCACACTCGAGAAACTCGCATTGGCTGTAATCATCTCGGCTCGGAAACTCCGTCCTTATTTCCAGTCTCACTCAATCGCAGACCTCACCAATCAGCCTCTATGAATAATTTTAAACGATTTGACCCAGTCCGGCAGACTCGCTAAATGGGCAATCGAGCTAAGCGAATACGACATAGAATTCAAGTCCCAAGTTCTTGCCGACTTCCTTATTGAGTTACCACAAGAACTAACGATCACCGAGCTCCCAGGTGCAGAAAACTGGCTCCTTCATGTCGACGGCTCGTCGTCACACCGAGGTTCGGGAGTCGGCATACGCCTCCATTCACCAAAAGGCAAAATTCTGGAGCAATCATTCCGGTTGGAATTTCAAGAATCAAACAACGAGGCCGAGTATGAGGCACTTCTAGCCGGACTACGATTGGCCAAGGCAATTGGAGCAAGTCAATACAGCGGCGAATACAACGCAAAGAACGATCGCATGGACTCATATTCAAAGTTAGTAAAGGAACTCGCTGCCGACTTCCAGTCTTTCGACCTCACCAAGATACCTCGCGGAGAAAATGACCCAGCTGATGCTCTCGCCGCCCTCGCCTCGAGCTTGGACCTTCATCTCCGGCGGACAATCCCGGTTGAAAGCATCTCACGACCAAGCATCGAACCGGCCGAGACTTGCAACGTGACCACACGTAGGCGTGACTATGAGACGCATCTTGCTGTCAAGCCCAAACCGCGAAAAGCAAGGAACAATCCAGATCCCGAGCCCGACGGATTTTTAAATTTCAAATGGCTATATAACGGCTACTACAACGGATACATTAACGTATATATATCCCTCGGAAATCGGTCAGAAATTCCCCACCGATTTCCGACGGACTTGAAACGGTCGGAAAATTCCAACCGATTTCTGAGGGAATTCCGGCGAATATAATTTCGTCGGAAATTCCTTGGAAAATTCCGACTAATTTCCGACGACCCTCGAACCGTCGGAAGTTTCCGACCGATTTCGGTGGAAATTATATTCGCCGGAATTCCCTCGGTATCCTGTCAGAAATTTCCGACGGTTTAAAAGTCGTCGGAAATGCGCCTGTTTTCTTGTAGTGGTATGGGTAGAAATCGAAGACAATTTTGAAGTTGGGGGTGAAAAATTCTATTGCTGGGATCTCAAGTTCCCCTAAAAAAATGAGGTAAATCAAAAGTGTTAGGGTTTTGGATTTCGGTTTCGATTATGGAATTGTTTATTGCTTTTGAATTGTTTAATCTTTGCCAATATACTCGTGTCTGAAGGCAATACTATATTCGTGTTTTTCAGTGATGATTCGGATTGTGTGTTCAACATATATCACAGTGGAAAGTTTGAGAAATTCGAAGATGGCGCGGTTTATTACGATGGTGGCTCGGTCCAGGAACTTCTTACACTGGCGACATCAGTGTTTCAAGCTTTACATGTAAGTATGTATGGGAAGATCGAGTGTGGTACAAATTGTCGTATGAAGAGTTGAATGAGCTTAAGATATTGTGTAATGGAATTATTAATTTTCAAAAGATGTGTGCAGCGGCTAACTGGACTAAGGCTGTTCAAATATATATGGAGTGTGATGAAGAAATGAAGGAAATGGAGATGAAAGAAGAGATGAAGTTAGAGAGGAAGGAAGAGATGAAGAAAGAGAGGAAGGATGAGGTGAAGAAAGAGATGGAGATGATGGAAGAGGTGAAGGAAGAGATGAAGATGAGATGTGTGATGAGCAAGCTCGTGTAGAAGCCATAGTAGCCACATTTGTCGATGAAGAGGAGAATGATGAATATGCGAAACAAACTCCTCCTGCATCGGACAGTGAAGGAGCAGAAAAGTCGTGGTCTTGTTATGATAAT
>PKMM01004175.1:0-64369 GCA_002933915.1 Eutrema heterophyllum | reverse complement strand
TCTCTTAACAAGTCCTTATATGAACTTAACTTTCAGACAATACTAAATAGTCTCTTTAAATGTCACCCACCATTACACGTTCTACGTTTACAAAGAGAGTACCAACACTCGAAATATAACTTCTTGAAAAGAAAGTGATATCAAACACACTCATATGTGATATGTCGATATCACCATTTTTACTAACAAAAAGTAAAATGAGAAACAAATGGTTCATAATTTCAGAGATATAGACTTTTAAACTTTCGATAAATAGAAGAAATAGGGGTTAAATATAAAAAGGAATTTTTTGCCCGCGGGCCGGCCCGTTTATCTGCTGGGCTTAGCGGAGCGGACCTGAACATTGTTTTATAACCCGCGGTCCTGGCGGGTCGGCCCGTTACGACCCGTAAAAAAAAAATGTCCGCGGCGGGTCTGGCCCATTGGACGCGGACCGCCCGTTTGACACCTCTGTAGTCAATGCAATATAACCTCTTTATGATATGAATCAGTTTGATCTCACCAAAAAAATAAAAAAAACGAGAAGTTACGTTCTTGCCCCTTAATATACTAAAATAGCTCCACAGTACTCTCATTCAATGGAGTTCCTAAAACCCTAGCCAAGCCAAGAGAATAGATTACCCTAAACACACAAATCGTGTAAATTGATCTCTCTCTCTCTCTCTCGACCCGAGAGAATGAGCGATAGTAACATGGACGTAGACGAATCACAGGTTTGTTGCAAAGCAAAGTCCCTGGAGTCACTAGCCGACGGTTCTTTCTCCAAGACTCTCTCGAAACTCTCATCGTCTTCCCGTGTGATTCCGGCGAGTAAAGATTTCCACTTTTACTACAACTTCGACGGTTTCAAACGACCCATCGACGAGATAGCTAAAACCTCTCAACCAACCCTCGAGACGATCGGTGATTCCGAGCAGGTTTGGGGGAAATCGATGAGGTTTCCCGGCGATATCGAAGAAGACGATGCGGATGATTGGCTTTGCAACGTGAACGATGAGTTTCTCGAGAGGTTTGATGTTTCCGTTGATGAGTTTCAGAGGTTTCGAAAGAGAGAGGAGGAAATCGGTCGGACATTGACCGCGGCTCCTGTGTCTGATTGTGAGGAGAATGGGTTTCAGATGGTTTATGGGAAGAAGAAGAAACCGGTCCGTAATGTAATTCCTGGCTCTGTTAGGAACGGTGGTTCCATGATTGATGTTAAGGTGGCTGAGAGGGATAATAAAAACTTATCTGGTAAGGCCAAAGTTCCTTTCCATGTACCGACCATTAAGAAGCCTCAAGAGGAGTTTAACATATTGGTGAACAACGCGAATCAGCCGTTTGAGCACGTTTGGTTGGAGAGGAGCGAGGACGGTCAGAGGTTTATGCATCCACTGGTTAGTCTTTTTTTTGCGTTTCCAGAATTGTGATTTGCCTATTTGCTTAGGAGATATGGTTTAAGGTTTTGAAAGAATTAGACTTTATGTGATGGCAGCACCAATTTCGGGTTGATGCTGCGAATATTGTAGTAGTGAATTCCTTTTTGAGTAGTCCTAAAAAGATCAGGCGGTATTAAGGTTTTGGAAGAATTAGACTTTATGTGATGGCAACACCAATTTCGGGTGGATGCTGCGAATATTGTAGTCTTTTGAGTGTAGTGAACCTTTTTGAGTAGTCCTGACAAAACCTGACATTTGCTGCCAATAGTGGTGGTATTTTGGTTAGAATTATCCGTATTCTTAACCGCCTCGTTAAGAGACTAGATTCTGTAAGCTTACAGTATTGTATTGATGAAAAGGTGGCTTGGGAATAGATATATGCTTTTGAATATTTTACGGGTTTTTATATGGCTGTCTGCATTTGGCCTTTTCTTGGCATATTTTCTACTCTTTTTATATATGTTTATGAAATACTATGCAGGAGAAACTTTCTGTGATTGACTTCGTTGACAAAAATGTAGACGAGATTGAACCTGTTAAGCCCCTCCCATTGGAAGAGACTCCATTCAAGATTGTTCAAGAAGTGAAAGATCTGAAAGACTTAGTCGCTAAATTGCGTACTGTTGAAGAGTTTGCGGTAAATATATTTTCTGATTGTTTATTAGTCCAATGTGCAGTGCATTGTTTGTCCATAATGTCTATTGGTAGAAATAGTAAGAAATTTTATAATTCTATCATTATTACTTAAAGACTTGTTATTTGGTCATTCTGTTTTACAGAGTCTCTTGTAGATAATATTGAACTACCAATGTGATAGTTATTTCAGCATTTTGGTTTGGAGAATATAAAGTTTCGTCACCTAAAATTCTCTCTTTGATTAGATAGGCCCAAAACAACTCAACTTGTGAGTTTCCAAGGCTGATGCCTCTACCCTTCTCTTAAAGTTGTTTTGTTTCGCTCTGTTTAGGTTGATCTGGAGCATAATCAGTACCGATCTTTTCAAGGATTGACATGCTTAATGCAAATTTCCACCAGAACAGAGGATTATATAGTTGATACATTCAAGCTTCGTGTTCACATTGGTCCTTACCTAAGGGAGATTTTCAAAGACCCTAAAAAGAGAAAGGTTTTGCCTGGGATACATTAATTTCCTTTGTAATTGGTCTAAAAGATTTGTTCTGCACTCTGTAATCTGTTAATTTAATTAGGTATTGCATGGAGCAGATCGAGATATTGTTTGGCTTCAACGGGACTTCGGCATATATGTCTGCAATCTCTTTGACACAGGACAGGTTTGAGATTGGTTTCAGTAATGGTTTCTTATTTTTTCTGTGATATTTCCTATCACACTAAAATGTAGGAGATCGATTTTCCATATTGTACACCTTTTGCTACATCGAAGAAGATTATGGCAACTTATTGGCATTTGAATTGATTATACCGCTTTATTCCTTTTTGTTCCTCTAGGCCTGGAAATGGAAAACTATAACTTTTCTCCCTTACAAAGTACACTGAACTAAGCTATTTGGAGAATATGTGTTGTTAGTTTATACCATCAAGATAACTAGCAAGAATTTGCACATCGCTGATTTCTTACTTGTCCTTTTAGAAGATACTTTTATCACCCTCCCGACTGTTAGTAACTTATGGTTTGTTGTTTTTAAGACACAAGTCAATAGGTATAGTTACAAAGCTTTGGATCTCATATTGCGGCGATTAAGAAGCAAATCCCTGAAAGAATTTTTAATTCTGTAGCGTTTTTGTTTCCATAAAAGTAGGAAGGTTTTTGTTTTACATTTTCATTATTTCAGGCTTCAAAGGTGCTAAAGTTGGAGAGAAATAGCCTGGAGTTTCTTTTGCAGCATTTTTGTGGAGTTACTGCAAATAAAGAGTGCGTACTAGTCCAATCTGTATTTTATTTTTTTCGCTCTCAGTCTTCACACATGTCTATCAACTTATGTTTTGTTTATTGCTGCAGATACCAAAATGCGGACTGGAGAATACGACCCCTTCCAGAGGAAATGACAAGGTCAATTCTTCTCTGTCCTGTATCTTTTCACTACTATTCTGGCATGAGTTGATTTGAGCTCACCTTTTTGGATTTCCTTGCAGATATGCAAGAGAAGATACCCACTATCTTTTGTACATATATGATGTAATGAGACTAGAACTGCAAAGAATGGCGAAGGGTGACGAGCATACTGACTCTCCTCTGCTTGAGGTAGTCGTCATTAAACTATGCTGACAAGTCTAATATTCGTCTGCATGACAGATATACAGTTGTCGTTGGTTTGACCATCTTTCTGTTAGATTCCCATACTGGCCAAGTAGGAATTTGTGTGGCTTAAAAATCTTGATGGCATATAATTGTTTGTGGCAAATGAAATGTGACCAAATGTGTACGGTTTATATATCGTCTTGTACGTTAGTTGGATTTTCAGTGTTCTTAATGTATATTAGTTGCCTAACCTAAGTGATTCTCTAGGTTTGCAGCATTCTTATGCCTTATTAAAAGTAACTTTGGGAGGCATTCGTCAGTACAACATAATTGGTGGGTTATGTTGTACCGTACGCTAATTAGATTTTCAGTGTTCTTATTGTATCTTAGCTGTCTCAACTAGGTGATTTTCTATGCTTCTCTAAGAATAACTCTGAGAGGCATTTATAATGCATTAAATTGTTCTCTGCTGAATTGTATTTACTAATCACAGGCAAAAGAAGCTCCTGCCAAATGTTTTGGGAATTTATCTAGATTATTGGCATTCACATTTGTGTGGAATTGGTGATTTAGCACCTTTGACTTGTTAACATCTTTGCTTGTCTATATTTTGGTTCATCCAGTGGATGTATAGCAGAGGAAGAATATGCTCTTTCTTATTAAAAATTCTGACCATATTGGCTTACTATTTCTTACAGGTTTACAAGCGCAGTTACGATGTGTGCACACAACTATATGAGAAAGAGCTTTTGACCGAGAATTCATACCTTCACGTATATGGGTTTGTTGCTTTGCCTTGAAACAATCAATATACTTTAGTTTTGCTTTGTTTCTGCAGACAAGGTGTATGTGTTTGTTGATAAAACCTGTTAAATCATTTTGTTGCTTCATTGGCCAAGATTACTTCATGAATAGACTTTTCTTAAGCTAAGTTACATAAACACTGATATTGTTTCTATCATCCTGGTATTTTGTTAGGCTTCAGACAGCAGGCTTCAAGGCAGCTCAACTTGCCATTGTTGCGGTACGATGTTCTCGTCTGATTTTATTAAATGATGAATTCTTACTCTGTTGTTTGTAATACTATATGGAGCTCACTTAAAATTTTCTGTCATGTAGGGACTTTGTGAATGGCGGGATTACGTTGCACGTGCGGAGGACGAGAGCACTGGTTATGTTTTGCCAAACAAAGTTCTTCTTGAAATAGGTATATAGCTGAGAGTTCAATTTTACCATCTGATTGTTCTAGCAATTCCTAACTTGGTCTAATGTTTGCTATCATAATAGCCAAGGAGATGCCTGTTAGTGTTGGCAAATTGCGTCGGATGTTGAATTCAAAGCATCCTTATATCGAGCGTAATGTTGATTCGGTGGTCAGTGTCATCAGGCAATCAATGCAAAATTGTGCAGCATTTGAGTCTGCTGCTCTATCTTTAAAAGATGTGTCTCCTGGAACTGTAAGATATCTCTATTGATCGAGTTTCTGGTCTCTTTCTGTTTATGTAATTATAACTGTAAGCTTTCAGTTGATGTGTATAAGCTAATTGAAAGCCGGTTCGGATAATAAAATCCTCTGCTACTCAACCTGCAAAGAAAGCCAGAGCCTAGAGTTGGAAGAATTTAATGTCAATGGCTAATTGTGAACCCAAATTTGTAGTTCTGAAATCTCACTTCATAGCTCGAACTCAGAATGCATGTAATGCCTATTGGTCTCTACTGTTTTGCTCTATTCTCCACGCCTGTTTTAATTATGGACTTCTCTTATTGTAGGTAATGGATAAGAATACTGAACCTATTATTGAGAGGAAAGACATAAATCTTCACATAGAAGACGTAGCGTCTCCGAGTTTGAAGGAAAATTCTTTGCATGTTGAGAACAATATCATGGGCCGAATCGCTGTTGCAGCTGATACTAACGAAGGGAGAGGTTTAGGCACAGGCTTGTTTGGCTCAACTAAGGTGACACCTCTTTTGGTCGTTGCTCTTTTTATAATTCATGCGGGACTCACAGACCTGTCTGTTATTTATTAGGTTCCTGCGGCTGTTCTAATCTCTAAGAAACCAAGCAGTGGTTTAGGAGCATTACTGGGAAGTGCAGCCTCGAAGAAGAAATTCCGAATTGATAAGAACGTGAGTATATTTAACTGGGAACTCTAGAATTGGTTTTGGTTGCAGAATGATTAATAAAATGTTTTCAGGTGAACGAAGAGGTGAAGCTCGAACAGATAAGATCATCTGTAAACCTGCCATTCCATTCTTTTACCGACAAAGGTTCCGAGTCAAAGTCAGCTACTGGACCGTCTCCGAAGGTTCATGAAAATCCCAAAGAGATGTCCACTACTATGCCAACCTCTGTTTCCAAGCAAGATGGTGTGACAGAGTTGAAAGATGATTCAGAAGAAGCCTCAGAAATTGTTGGTACTTCTGGTAGAGTTTCAGAGTCGGTAGTATCTGGTTTTGAGACGGACGATGTTATACTGTTAGACAATGGTCGTGTGAAGGAAGTTGATGCGGAGGATGAACCAATGTCTCTCTCGGAGTTGTCCACAAACTTTCAGAAGTGCTTTAACTCCATGAATAAGAGCAACAACAAGGCCCAAAAGCCTGAGTTTCTCAACATAGAGCCGTTTGATTATGAGGCTGCAAGGAAAGAGGTGAAATTTGGGGAAGGACAAAAGGGAAGACAAGGAGGAAAGAAAGAAGCTGGGTCAGGTAAGAAGAAGGGGTCCGGTGCAGAGGAATCAGAGTTTGGGCAAGGAAAACGGCGTCAAGCCTTTCCGGCATCCGGGAACCGAAGTGCAACCTTCAAGAGTTAGGCTGCAAAACATTGCACTCCAACTGAATGGAATCAAAGCATTATCTGATCCATGCAGTCAATATTGTTGTTTTGTTTAAATTATTATTCATTTTTGTTGTGGTCAATGGTGATTTTTGGTTTGATCATTTTCATTTTGTCTACTACATATTTCCCACTTTGATGGGACTTAGGGATACAAACTCTTTAGTTCGAAACATCAAATTTGATTCATAGTTCAAATTATTAACCACTATCACTCGTCTTCATGGATCACGAACCTCTTTTAATAAGGTTTAAACTGATCGTTTGCCACATAAAGTATAACTTCAGCAAATAAGACTTGTTCGAACACCAAATGTTGATCTCAATCTCCTTCTACTACCTTCCACTTTTATCTTCAACATACATATTCAAAAATATGTATTAAATAATAAAAAAATTGAGTCTCCTTAAAAATGCTTTCTTCGATTAAATTACCCTTCTCAATATGGACCAAATATTTTGTTCGTCTCCAATCCTCTTTTGTCTAATGTTTATTGGAGAAAGAAGAAACGATGTTGAACTATTTCTTAGCAGGGTATCTCTATGTGACTTTTTTTTCTAATGAATCTTAACAATAAATAAAATAATTTTCTTATGGTTTTTCAATGTATAGTTTGTTTTTTTCAATTTATTATTATGAATATATACATATAATGTAACAAAACGGTGTAGAGTATTAGGTCTTGTGTGATGTGGTGGGTGTGAAATGTGATGTGGTAGGACATACATACTTTCTATTTATAACAAAAATAGTGTAGAGTATTAGGATTTGGATGATTCATGTGTATATTTACGTTTAGTTGGAATTCAAAACACATATTATACACATTATGGATCTAAGTAAACACATATTAAATTTGGTAAACTAAGTAAATGCATAACAATACAAAATTAAATGTTAAATGTAACAAATGCACTTTATGAGATAAAATTAATTTTTTATTATGTAAATCATTACATCAATGATTTAATAGTATGGAAAAATAAAATAGATTAATGTGAAATATATTTTTTTAATGGTAGTGTCAAGTGACCCAATAGGAAGAGAATGAAACCATTCTTTTATATATATATGATAAGCTTGACAAAAAAACACCTATTTTGACTATTTATCACAACTTTCATTTTCGTTCATGTATCAATGACCATTTTTTTTTATTATTGTTGTCACTAATTGACCCCACCAACTAATTGCATAATCACACTCCAGTATTTCAGCTTGTAGCTTCTCCGTTTCTAAGTAGTTTTGGTAAATGAAAACCAATTAAATCTTTTTTTCTTCCCACTCTAGATAGGCATGTGGATTATTTACCTTCTAAAAAATGTACAAAGATATCCCTCCGAAATTTCATGTGGTAACAAGTAGAGTTGAACTTCTCATTCAACCGTTCCATCCAAGTATCTGCATCTAAGAGATCAGTGTCCCCTTGGAAGGATAGAGTGTTTAACTATCTATATGACTTAAGGTTTACATATATTTTTGGGCCCTCTCATCCCCATAGGGACAAAGTTGAGGTGAAAGAGCGGCTTGTGTCTGCTCTCTTAATTCGGAAAACATGGCTTAGCCCTCTACTAAAGGATCTTGTGCATGACCAGCAAGAGGTACATGGAAAGGGCCAGTACTACTAGAACTTTGAGATCTCGCATGTTGATTTTCTATAAAGTTTCCCTCGAACTACTCTGATGGATTCAATTCTTGGGTACTCAACAAATTACCTATTATCCTGGAGAAATCTCTATGTATCTAAGTACCCAATCCATTAACTGCAATTAGAAGTCAACTGTCATACTTCAACCCACTATTAGTCCTAAAACATAAGAAAAAGCTAGTGTTTAGCAAGTGTCATTTGGTTTCTCTTACTCGAAAAACGTTGAAAACATTTGAAAACACGTTTTGCATGAGCATAGGATAAAACTATGCTCTGATACCACCTTAATACAGTTGTAACATCCTAATTTCCCATAGTCATAATCAACATTTCTATACCATTCGTAAGACATGTGAAAGACCTGATACGCTACATGGACACTTACATTAATGAGTCATGAATTTCATAACAAATCTGTCAACTCCAACCTATCACTCACAATGTCACATCGAGACTCACAATTCCGAACCCGAGTTCTCCATTCTGAAACTCAACTAATTCTTCTGAACTACTCTATAGCATTTTAAAACGATGCTTATACTAAATTAAATGGTTTACAATATATATATAAAATTTGAAAACATTAAGAGGTGCCGCATGAATAAACTTACAAATTTACAAGAGAAAATACAAAGACACAAGGATCTCTTTACCAAGCTCCCTCCGGGTTGCCCAAACACAAATGCATGTTTTACTAATCAGTTCATATCATCTCGATAATTAAAAAATACAATTTCTTTTTATCATAGACCACAATAATTTTAATGTCGAATTCATATCATAATTACTTTATTCGAGCACAATAAAACACAATCATTATGTCATAACATGTTCTTTTGTCCACCATAGCCGCACTCTAGGTTTTCACGCACACATTCACGTCCAAATAACATAATATAACATCACAAGGACATTAATTTGCAGAGGCAATGAAGAACAAGTATTGGAAGGAATGGAAAAGAATAAATGAATTCTGTGGATAAGAATCATACTTGTAATATTTTACAAGCCAAACAGAAAGAAAATTGCGGGATGCAAGTTGATTTTCAAGTATAAAGAAAATTGCGGGATGCAAGTGGAACCACCCATGTTCAAGGCTATGTTGGTAGCCACATGGTTCACTCAGATTGAGGGCATCGACTATAGTCAAATTTTCTCTCCAGTGGTAAAGTTTTTTGAATTTGCCCGTCAACAAAGTTCATATATCTAACGAGGGACAATCTTGTGCCCATGCACCAAATGCAAAAATCAAAAGCGGATGGATGTAAAAATTGTGGCGAGTCACTTATATATGAAAGGATTTACGAAAACCTATTTCGTATGGACGAGTCATGGAGAACGGTGCTATGAAGGCAATGAAGCATCCACGTGTCATGCAGCGGTTGGAACTAAAAATAGGGATCAACAATACTCATACAATCCTAATTACGTCTAGGAGGAAGATCACGGTGATCCAGCCCGATCAACAATTTTGAAAAGGAAACTACAACAACGGTACCGGAAGAGCCATGTGACGATGCAAAAAAGATTTTTCCAGATGTTGGAGGCTGCAAATCAACCCCGAAGGGTGTGCAGAAGATATTTATGATCTTTATCTTTCTTCTCGAGTGATGAACATAAAGACCAAGTATAATCTGTCAGAGTTGTGTGGATGAAATTTTGAGACTTTCATAGATATTCTAACGCCATGTAATTAATGGAGCTCCAAATTTGTACTACAAAACGAAGAAATTGTTGAAGTCATATATTGGGGTTGTCGTTTCACAAGATTGACGTATGTGAGGACCATTGCATGCTATTTTGGAGAGGCGAAGATAGCAAACTGGGAAAATGTCGTTTTTGCAAGAAAGATAGGTGCGAACCAAGAGTTGGAGCTAGAAAAAAAAATCCCCAAGCAAAGGATGTTTTATTTGCCAATTGTCGATCGGTTGAAGCGTCTGTATAGATATGAGGCAATAGCATAACATATGAGATGACATGCAGAACATAGGTCTCTTGAAGGAGAGATGCATCATCCTTCCGATGGAGCTGCATGGAAACATTTTCAGCATGTATATCTTCAATTTGCTTAAGAACGTAGAAATGTTTATTTGGGGTAATCTATAGATGGATTTAATCCAATCGGCATGGATGGTAAGTTTCATTAGGTGTGGCCTATTATAGTTACTCCATATAATATGCCTCCCGGAATGTGTATGAAGAGAGAATATTTGTTTTTCTCAATTTTAGTCCATGGGCCTAAACATTCGAAAAAGCTTGGATATTTATCTGCAACTGTTGATTGAAGAGTTGAAGGAGTTGAAGGAGTTGTGGATAAATGGTTCGGACGCTTACGATGTCTTGTTGAAGCATAATTTTAAGATGCGGACCGTTCTGATGTTTACTATTATCGATTTTCCAGCATACAGAATGTTGTGCGGATGGAGGACGCATGGTCGTTTGTCCTGTCAATATTGCCTTGAAGAGATGAAAGCTTTTTGGTTATTGAATGGTAGTATGCTACTCTATTCTATGTCAATAGTATAGTATACAACTTTATTCTATTCATATAGTATAGTTCCCTCGAGATAGTACGCGTGTCTGCTGTAAATAGTACAATATTCACTCTTTTTCTTCACATATTTAAATAGTACTAGATTCTAACCCGTACGTCCGCGCAGAGTAATTTTTTAAATAAATTTAATGTATTTAAATAAAATTTTATAACATATTTTTTTATGATTTAAGTTAAAATCAGAAAATATAGCGGAATTTAAACAATCTCATTTGATAACATCTCTAAAATCTAGTAAGATTTAATATTTTTTCAAAATTTTTTATTTTCTGATTTTTCCTATTGTCTACAAAATAATTTGTATTTGACAACATGTTTAATAGTATAGATAAACTATAGAAATATCCTTAATGAAACATGTTTGACTACAAAAAGTGTTTCTTTTTAATAGTATGGATAGTATACGAGCATTTTCGTCCATTTTTCTTCTTTTTGTTAGTCACATAAATATCATTTTCCTATGATTCTTAATTTTTGTTGCCAATATTGTTACAAAGCTAATTCACCCAAAAAAAATTGTATATATTTTAAAATAAGTATACAGTTTAGAGTATGTGAATTAAAATGGACAAAACATGTTAGCGATTTTTTTTTGGAGTTGTGAAATGTGTATTTTAGAGATAATAGAAAAATAGTTGGTGTAGAATTTTTTTATTTTTATTTTTATTGAACAACATTTAAATTTTTATTCTATTACGAACAAAAATAGCCAAAAAAAAACATCTCCAATTTTTTGTTTTTGAGTAGTTTAATTGAGTAATTAATAACGTCAAAAAATTTGGGATAATTGTAAATATAGGACAAAAAATCAATATTACTGTCCCTTTAATACTTAATTGACTTTGGCCACTTTTGGACTAAAATACATTTTATTAAATGTAAGAAATGCTAAATAAATATATTTAAATACTTTAAAAATACCAAAAAATACAAATAAAGAAAGAAATATATATTGGATAATTCGGTTTAGGAAAAACGAATATTTAAAAAAAAAAACATTTACATGTTCTACGATTTGTAGAATTTGTTTTCTGATATTTACTCTATAATCTACCAAGTTTAGAATAGAATATTCTACTATTTGTTTTGCATTCTACCGGTCCTATAGAATCCGTCATCTAGAATTTTGTGTATATTCTACCAATTTTTGAATACATATTCTACATTGTTCTCTATATTCTATTTTTTGCAGAATATAACTTCTACCGTTTTTTCTTTGTTCTACGAAATGTGTAATACATATTCTGCCAAGCGGTCAACAAAATCTGAAAAAAAAATTTAGGATCAAGGGTTAACCACCAAAACTAAAAATCTATAAAAAAAAAACCAAATTTCTTTTTCTTGCACTATTTTTTCCTCTTTTCTTCTCCTTTCCTGGAACCTTATTTTCCTCTCTTTTTTTGCACGATTTATACCTTGACGGTTTGCTGAGGATTTGAATTTTCTTACACGTTTCAATGTTGAGAAAGTTCTGGACAAGAATGTGATGTTCACAGTTTGGGATGTTGGTGGCCAAAAAAAGCTGAGGCCCTTGTGGAGGCATTACTTCAATAATACCGATGGACTCAGGCCCGTCTCTACTCTTTTATAAGCCTTGGGCGGAAAAAACATTTTTTGGCATTTTTTGTATAATTTTTTTTTTTAGGCCCTTTTTCATCTAAATGTTTTTTTTTGGGCCTTTTTCTGAAGGATTTAAAAAAAATTTGGTGTGGGCCGTGGGCATGGGCCCCTCTCGCCACCTCCTAGAGCCGGGCCTGGATGGACTTGTAAGTCTATACTCATGTTGTTTTTGAATATTCTCTGATTTTTATTGCAGATATATGTGGTAGACTCCTTGGACCGAGAGACAATTGGTAAAGCTAAGCAAAAATTTCAGGTTGTTCCCGTACCTTTAGATAAATTGCACAAACTTTGGGTAAAATTAGTCTCTGTAGAGTTTCTAACGACTAGCTAAATCGACATACGAAAAGTACCAAATCAAGCTCATGGTGTCTCAGTCTCTCCACCATTGTATACTTTTGATCCATGGCCAAAGTCTTCTTCTTGGCCTCTGATATTGTAATATCATAAAATTAAAACCTATTAAGACTCTGCTTCTGAAAGTTTGTTAAGTATCAATTAGGCTCCTATTTGCATGATATGACATTGGAGCTTGATTGTATATTCTGATGGAAAAATGTATAATCTGCAAAATTTTCTTGGGATTATCAGTGTCCCTTAAAGCTATGATAGATGACTGATCTTTTTGCGTCTATCTTCCTCGAGACTGGTGTGCCTTGTATGTTGAGCTAGGCCACTTCACAACTTGGTAAACTCTTCATCTCGATAAATTAGGGTTCTACTCTCGTTTCTTTTGAGATATTATAATACACAGCTAAATTGAGATTTTAGAAAGTGGAGAAGAAATTACGAATGAAACTAAAAGAATAGATTTGATTAAGAAATTCTGTTTGGGTGTCTTGAAAAAAGGAAATCAGAAAAACCTCAAGGAAACAAAAGAAACATTTTTTTCCTCCAGAGAGAAGGAAATGATTTCAAATAGGCTATAAGAGTTTCTTCTCTGCTACTCTACGCAGTTGCGTTGTTGCTTGCTCTTAAGAGCAAGTTCTTTCACCATTTTCGTTAGTTGCCTCATGCTTCCGTCTTTAAGGCTCTTTTCATCGATCGTCTTCTTAGCCTCGGCCTCTGATTTTCTCTCCCCAAGAACCATCTCCCCAGCATTCTCATTGCTCTTGTTGTTGATGTCTGCAACCATCTCCTCAGAAGCTGATTTGGTTGGATCTGAGACTGATCCTGCTTCAAATGAAGACAGTTCTTTAGATCCGTAACTGTTTTCCTCCACCTCGTTTATCTCAAAATCGGACCATTCGCTGTCTGATTTAAGTTCTTTCTCAGAATCTTGAGTCGTCTTCTTGTCTGAAACTAGAGCCACCTCTGATTCGTTATCAATCATTTCATCAGACTCGCAAATCTTGCCTGAGTCATTATATGATTCGAGGTCTTTCGATTCATCAGCTATCAGAACTGTTGGAACAGAGTCTACCATACTCACATTATCACTAGCAGAGACGTTAGACCCAAATTCCTCCTGGTTTGTGTCAACAACAACACCAGAATCATCATCCTCACATGGATCAGTTTCATATTCGGTTTCCTCTGATTCAGATTCAGAAACAATCTTCATTTGTTCAGACTCTGATTGTTTGTTGCAAGCCACAATGTTTGTGGCGGTAGAAGCTTCATGATCTACAACTACTAAATCATCCTCCTGCAATGTTTCTTGTTCTTCGACTAGCACAAAACTATCCGAAGCTGGAACGGTATTGGACTCTGCAAAGAAGAAAACAGTGAAGCAAACAATGATGTGTATACCTATTCCATTCATATGTTCTGTACTGGTGTTTGCATCAAAGAAAGTGATATCGCCAAGATCACCATATAAAATATCAAGATCTGGATCATTCTTCGAACCATCCCATTCCTTCTCCAACGAAGCATTTAAATCTCTCAACGACGGCGGTTGTTTTATCTCCGGCAATAGCTCCGGCTGCACCCAAAAAAACCCAAAATCAATTTGGTGAGATTATAAATTTAACAGATAATAGTGAAGCAAATTTAACAGAAAAGATCGGTAGAATAAGGCAGAGGAGGGGGACAAGCGGGGGAGGAGGAGGGACGGCGGATAATTCCCACTTACCGGAGATACAATCGCGGAGGAGACGGAGAGCCGACGGAAATGACGATATCGGCGACGAGGAGTTGATTTTTTTTTTTTATCGGGGAAGAATTGTTTTTTTTTGTGGTCGTTTAACAAATATTTAGATTTACTAAAGTTTTACAATATTTTAAATCAAAGTAATTTTTGTTAATTCATATGTTAATATAAAGTAGTAATTCAGGTAAAACTGGATTAACATTAAAATAAACAGTGAGAGAACAATATTAAGTGATTAAATATTAATGGAACAATAATATTGATTTTTTGTCCTAAATTTACAATTATTCCAAAAAAAATTAAGTAATCTAATCTATTAAAACAGAGTGACTTTTTGTGTCCAAACAGGAAAAAATGCATATAAATCTATTCTTTTTCTGGATAACTTTTATACTTTAGATTTTTGTGGATAACTATCCCGTTTCCAAACAGAATAATTTTGTTCAATTAAAAATTCATTTTTTGGAGGTAAAATTTAAATTAAAGGTTACATAAATCAAAATTTCTTAACTTGAACCGTATAATTTTGTTAAATAAATTAAAGGTTACTAAATTATACATATTAAATTCAAACGATTATTATACAGATTAAAACAATTCTCTAAGAAAATTACAATCCCCATATTATCGATTACACGAGAAATCAATTTTTTTTGTCAAATTGTGAAATCTTTCCGAGCATGTGCTCCTCTGCTTTTCTTTCATGCCTCCGTTGAATGCATTGTTATGGAATCGTTTATCAAAAGATTATCCAGTTCTATTGTATCTATCAAATCAGAGTTCATGCACTCATCAAATTTGTAACAAGACTTTACCACACCATTTTGTAATATCGAGAATTAATAGTATAGAAGTCTTTAGTTTTTAACTTTTGATGTAACATCGAGAATTAACATATAACAAGAGCTTTATGAATCTATTCAGGTAGTTAAAAGACGACTCACAAGCATCATTAAACCAAAACGATCAATGTCTAAGTTAACCAGAAGAAATTACTTTGTACCAATTACAATTTACGGTTAACCATATACAATTTACGGTTAACCATATACAATTTACGGTTTCTTTTAAGCATTTACAAGATCTAGCAACAAAATCTTATTACATTGTTATACAATTACAAAGAAATCTTACCAAATCTCTATGAAAATATTTGAGATTAATATGCTTCAGAATATGCAACCGTCGCATGCGTACAAAGTTAAAATCTTGAACGATTCCACTTTGTTTATCAAATTTTGTTTTTTTGTTTTCTTCTAATTTAGTTTTTTTAATTATTATTATTATAATAAATAAATAAATAAAATAATATTATTTGGAGGAATTAGGTTTTTGGACGGATGTCAGGTTTTAGGAAATCGGATTTTTTGTTCGGTTTAGTTTTGTGGTTTGGTGGTTTGGTATTTGGATTAGATTAAAAGCCATTAAAACCGATATTTGTGGGTATATACGTTTATAACTTTTTTCGGGGGATATAGGTTTTTAATTAACTTTGTTTTCGTGGGGATTTGAAACGGGGTCATAGTTTGGGAGAAATCTAGAAAGATGCGATACTTCTCGTGGGGAAATAGATAGCTTTCTCGTACTATTTTATTTGAAATAAAAAAAGATAATTCACATATAGAAAATAATGGTCATATTTTAAATATAAAATATGTATGATGAATTGTAGGTGCAAATAATATGATATTTATGTTGATTATATAAAATATTTATGATTATGGTTTATTCACAAATTAATAACAAAACAATGGATAAGAGTCTTAATAGATAATTTAGGTATTAAAAAATATATTTAAAATAAAATATATAACTAAATATATATATAACAAAACGGATCAGAACGTTTGGGTAGCTAAAATCACTAATTTTGAATCATACGAATCATACCAAACATTTTTTTTCCATACAAAATAGAAAACATAAAAACAAAAACAAATAAAAAATTGTCGCATGCACTCGTTGTGGATTAAAATTTTAGAAAACTATATAATATATTTTATACCAAAAATAAAACTGCTAACATATCTCAAACTTATACATCCACAAAATACATTTTGTCCAAAAAATATAACTAAACATCAGAAAAAAAAAAATTAAAACTTACACCCGTTCTAGAGCGGATTAGAAAAAAATTATGTCAACATAATGAACACCTGTTACTTTTCATATTGAACTCCCGTTCTATGGTGGATTAGAAAAAATAAATTATATCTAAACACCAAAATAATTTTGTGTCTCCTATGACAAAAAATAAATATACAAAATATTATATCTAAACAAAAATTATATTACAAAATTTGATAAACAAAAAAAAATATTCCTAGTTAATATGTTTAAACTACATATTTCATAACAGGTGTCTAAGGTTTAGGGAATCACTTGGCATAATAATATAGCTTGTTATATCATCAAAATATCTCAATAGCACAATCTCTATTATGATATTAATCATATAAACTTCATTAATGACTTAGCATATTGATTCAATAAACAAAATATGATCATATTTATTAAGTTGCCATTTTTTTTTACTATGAGGTTTTGGGCCAAGGCCCGTACATCCCATGCCCGTGACCATATTATTTATATGGTTCCGTCCCAAACGTTACTCGATCATGTGATCTATAGGCTTTGTCCTTGGTATTTTTTCAGTTGAGCTAGCGACATTGGATGTTTTGCTATTTGTATTAAACTAAGTTTTGCATAGTAAATGTGTTTAGTATATTCTATACTGATTGGATCTTAGGCACCGTTAAAAGAAATTGTAAAACTTGGAAGTGTTGTAGCTAATATACAACAATAGCAAAACCCCACAGGACTGGAGAGATCTAAAACATAAAACACAGAGCACATGTGATGTGCAAAAATACCACAGTTATAGAAAATATATGAAGATGTATAATATCATGCTTTGATCTGAAACCCGGAGCATTTGATGGATCCGATGGAAATGTCTATTTCGATCAGATTATCGTCTTCAAACTCGGCTGATAGTTGAATAAGCCTATAATCTTGATGTCCAGCCATAGTACTGAAGTGGTGGCCAACGTAGTGACCGCTAGGTAAGGAGAGCTCTATGAGGCTTTCCTCATCAGGAATTGTCCCTTCATCTTCGTCAATATTTCGGGAAATATCATCATTGGTAGGTATTTCGATGTGCCCTAAAGAGCCGTCTTGATTAAGCTCTTGATCTTGATCTTGAACCTTGGAGTCTATTAGAGGGTTTAGTTTTTGGACTGAGAGAGGGAAGAAGAAAGATGAGAAGAACAAAGCAGTTGAGGTTAGGAGGATTTGTGAGAACCCAAGTCCTACAACGTGAAGAACTGGTGGGGCAAGAAAAGACAACCATGAAACTGGTCTCTTAAAAAGCAATGAAATGAAACTCGCCCCTTCTTTCATTACTATTCTCTCAAGATTCATATGAAAGCAATTACTTTGTAGTTCGACCAAAAAAGATAGAAGAAATAAGAGTTCAACCATTATAACCCTCAGGTTCAAAAAAAAAAAAGAGAGAGAGAGAGACAGATAAGAAAATGATGTTTGATCCAAATACTTTTCAACAACAAAAACCCTAATATTGGTTTTTTTTTTTTTGAACAAGGTTTAAAACCCTAATATGGGTTGATGTAAAAAAAAAAGAAACAAAAAAGAGTTACAGCTTAAGAGTGAGAAGGACTCCGTAGAGCTTTAATACGTAGATCTACTTCAAATAATGAAACGGGGAAGGGTGTATAAATAGGAGATTAAGAAATAGATTAAGCTACGTTAACTAGAAAAAGAGAAAGTATTCTATTTTTTAATTTGCATCGAGATTTGAGGAGCAACAGCATCCCTAACTAGTCCTCCCGATTGGCGAGAAATTGGAAAATCCCAAGATAAATTAAACTCGTAAATTTTGTTGGTCACTCCTTGTATTATACTAGATCTAGCTAGTTATCCGCGCTACGCTGCGGTACATATATTGTTTTATAAAATTAATATTATGTTTTATTTGATAAATGTGATTTCGAAATTCTTTCAAATCATTTTATATTGACATCTTATAATCTGATATNAGCTAGTTATCCGCGCTACGCTGCGGTACATATATTGTTTTATAAAATTAATATTATGTTTTATTTGATAAATGTGCTTTCGAAATTCTTTCAAATCATTTTATATTGATATCTTACAATCTGATATTTTCTCTTAAATTGAGTTTCTTTAGTATACACATAATTATCGTTGATCTGTAAAGAACACTGTGATTATTAACTCTTGACTTTAGTGAACCGACTTCTATCATTTTTTTAGATCATTGTTGATTCGTTCATTTTCTGAGATCATTGCTGATTAATTCGTTCATTTTCAGTAACTTCAGCATGTTGGAGGTTGTTGTCATATTTTGGCTGTTTTTTTTAACCCAATTTATCTAATAGCTTTCACCCGATAATTTAATCATAAGTTGGCATCTTAGCTGCTAACATGAACACAATACCACACAAAATAAGTATATGCATATTTGAGGAACACTTTCTTATGGGTTTACAAAAATAAAACTATGAACAAGAGCGAACTCTTTCATTTTTTGTTCGTATACAAACAAAGATTGAGCAAAAATCAATACAAAACATAATATGATTTTGATTGATGGTGCATTTTTCACCGCCTCATATTTCTACTTAAACTCTTTCCTCTCATATTTTTTTACTTTATATATCAAAATTTGCAATGGAAAACAAAAACATTTCTTTAACATATTCAATATAATCATCTCTCCATGTCTTTGAATTCGTTTAATCTCATTTTCGATCGTACTCATTATTCATACTCCAAGGCTTCATTCACACCATGATAATAGAGACAACTTTATTGTTTGCTTCTTTCACTGCTCTTTTTGGTCATATGCCCATGTTTTGTGTCATGTCCCTACATGAATAAACACTATTCACTATAATGTATTCAAATGTTTTTAATCAGTATAGCATCACTCCCACCCAAACATCTAAGGAAGTAGTTTGTTTTAGCCCGATATTAAGTGGAGAACCTGTCAGATCACTTGTCTCACTTCTCAACTCATGTTATACTCCAAAGTCTTTCGTAATTGCTCTGCTTTTGTTCATTCACTTAATCTCATGTTATATATAATATCATGTTCTGATAAATGTAATATAGATAAAAATAAGTATTTCAAATGCATATTTTGAATGCACATTTTTATAAATAACACATGAGATAAAAAAAAATACATTTCTAAAATGATTATTGTATATAGCTCTCACATAGTGGCTTACGTGTGACACAAATTCTATTACTAAATAAATTCAGATTACGTTACAAACTAATTATAGTGAATATCACTTGTCTATAATTGTTTATGTAATAAATGATATGCTATGAGAAAATTCTATTAATAATTATAAATTTTTGATGTGTGTGTATTTTCTAAATATTTTGTATATTTCAAAATTAAGTTAATTTGAATTAATTGAATCTTATTATATAAAGCAAAATGTTTCAAAGTTAGTAACTCGCCTGATCGCGACACGTGTCAAGTCAAACGATCAGATTTTGACATGTGTTTAATAAATTTTCAATTATATTTTAACACACAATATTAACATTAATAAAAGTAAAATTTAAAGTCGATTCCTAATCCTAAAAACTAAAGGGGGGAAATAGTGGTTATGTTTAGATTAAGAAAAATTAAACAAAAATTATAAATAAAGGCAAAGTTAGTTTAAAAAAAAAACCATATTTTAGTTTAGAGTAAAGAAATTAAACAATAGATTACAATCATAAAAAGAAAAGGAATAAAAGTCAAAGTTTATAAATAAAAAAAAAGAAAGACAAACCATATTTCAGTTTAGAATAAGGAAATTAAACAATAGTTTACAATCTTAAAAATCTAAAGTTTAAAAAATATAATTAAACAATTAGTATTTTTATTTAGATTAAGAAAATTAAAAAATGGAATACAATCCTAAAAACAAAATGAATTCTCATTCGCCACCTCTATATAACCAAATTGATAACTTCTCAATTTCACAACAAAAAAATCTTCTCAATTTCACAACCAAAAAACTTTTCATAACATTTTTCGTCCATAAGCTGCAGATAATATTTTGTCTAATAGAAGACATGATTCCGTAAAGAGAAATTTCATGTTACGTAAAGAGAAAAACCTGAACGCGCCACGTGTCAAGTCAATCGATCAAATTCTCACATGTGTAAAAGAAATTTCCAAAAAAATATTCAATTAGTTTTTGACACATAATATTAACAATGGAAGGATAAATTTATAATCGACTCATAATCCTAAAAAGTAAAATTACTAAAAAATAACAAAAATAAAAAAGTAAATTTATCCTAAAAGCCAAAGTTGATTAAAAATTAAAAAAATTAAATTAATAATGGAAAATTTTAAAATCGATTAATAAAAAAAACTCAAAATTTTTGGAAAATTTAATAATAGATTCATAATCTTAAAAGGTAAACTTATTAAAAAACTAAAAAATATTAAATATTAAATTTATCCTAAAAGGCAAAATTAATATAAAAAAGAAAAAAAAATCTTTAGTTTTTCCATTTATATTAAGGAAACAATTAATTACTAATCTTTAAAGGAAAAAAACAAATTTCTCACCTCTATGTAAACCACAATTTGGTAGTAAGTCAATTACACACAAAAAAAATTAAAAGTCCCATAATCGTATCTAAAACTATTTACTGCATATGATTCACCAAATTTTTTCTTCAAGGTATATATTTATTTCATCGAAAACTTTGTTTCTAAATTTATGTATTATATATTTTCATAGGTGATCTAATTTTGTTTTCCATTTTTTATTTTAGTTTTTTTTTCACTATAAAATATTAAATTACAAACCCGCATATATGCAGGTACTTATCTAGTATTATAATAGAGCATTATAATTATGGAATTGATAACAATTTAAAATTTAAATATAACTCTTTTGATTTTTGAAAGTATTTTCTTTATTATAACCGACGATATTAAACCAGTCGGTTATCAGACTATTTCTCTTTCCCTGTTTTTCCTCTTCGTCACCACCGTTAACGACAATCCATATCCTCCAATCGTCTCCTCCGCCATGCGCTCGCTACATGCCTTCGATAATGGCGAATCTCTGACCTCGTGAGACCGCACTCACTTCCATTCCACCGTCACAACTGAGAAACTCCGCCGCTTCAACTCCCTGATCCTCCTACTCCGCCGCTTCAACTCCATGATCCTCCTACTCCGCCTTGCCTCTTTTTCTTTCTCACTCGCCTCCCTTGTCTTCATGTTCACCAGTTCTCGCGGCTCCGGTTCCCATCACTGGTACGATTTTGACGCTTTCAGGTTCGATTCTCTTTCTTCACTTGCTCAATTTCAAAAATCAAAAGAGATTTTTCTTCTCTTTCTAATTTTGTAAATATTTTTTTAAATTTCATAATTTAAATAATTGAAAATTATAATTTCGCGTTTGGCACATGTAAGAAACTAATAATTATGGAATAAAAAAGCTGAGAAATATTTTTTTCACATTTCATAATTTGAATTAATTGAAAATTATAACTTCGCGTTTGGCACATGTTAGAAACTAATAATTATGGAATAAAAAAGCTGAGGTATATTATTTGTTTTAATTTGATTGGATATATATTTTAAATGATGTGGAAAAAAAACTGAGATGTATTATTAATTTGTTTTAATTTGATTGGTTGTACATTTTAAATGATGTGTCAGCGAAATTACAGGACCATACATGGAAGCTGCAATGTCCACCAAAATTGCGACATTTTATTTGGCAAGCCATACCGGGGGTCTCTCGGTTTCAGCAAATTTAAGGGCTATAGGGATTAATTGTGATACACAATACGCACGGTGTGGAGCGAAAGAGGAAATGATCAATCACGTTCTTTTTGAGTGTCCTCCGGCCTTACAAACGTGGGCACTTTCTCAAATACCATCACCCCCGGGGGTTTTCCCAATGGCATCGGTCTTTTCCAATTTTGATCACCTTTTTTGGAGACTTCCAAAGGAGAATCGGAACACAAATTTTCCTTGGATTGTATGGTTTATTTGGAAAGCAATGAATGATAAGGTTTACTCAAATGTGGATAGAGATCCACAAGGAATACTGAGGATTGCGGAAGCTGAGGCAACATCATGGGAATCGGTACAAAGGAGTGATCTAGCCATTGTACCTCAACATATTGGTCATACTCCGGTGATTTCGCAATATGTAATGGTGGTGCTATATTGATGGTTCTTGGAAGGAGACCGACAATTTTTCTAGATTAGAATGGCATTGCTTTCAGGAAGGCGTCGAAAGAACCATAATGGGAGCAAGAAATTTACGAAGAAGTCTATCTCCCCTCCAAGCATAATTAGAGGCCCTCATATGGGCAATGCACTGCAAGATTGCAAATCAGAAGACGGTGATAGCTTTTGCAACAGACTGTTCCGAGTTGGTGAAGATGGTGTCTACACCTGAGGAGTGGCCAGCTTTTTCATTACATCTGAAAGAATTCGTGAGGAGTAAGGAGGTGTTCACTTATTTCTCTTTATCACACATCTCGCACGCAAACAACATAAAGGCGGACAAGTTAGCACGGGGTGCTCGAGTCTACCAATCAGATATTACTTATGTAAACTCGATACCCCGGTTTGGTTTTCCGAATCGTTCTAGGTATCCATGATGTTGACAAAAAAAAAATATGATGTGTCAACTTCTTGAAGCATGAAAAAGTTGTGGTGTCAGCTCATGGAGAGGCACAAAAGGTTTTATAATATTGATTTGGACTTCTAATAAAGAATAGAAAAAGTAACATTTTTATTTATTTTTTGTTAAGTAAATTTATAAAAGTATATTGTATAATATTTAAAGTTAAATAGCTAAATGAGAAGAAATGAAAAAGTATTACTGTATTAGGTAAATAACAATTGTTAGAATTGTTATTAAAAATATAAAATGGTACTGATCAAAATATGGGTGAATATGTACAGTATGATTTTTTTATAAAAAAAATAAACCTCTAAAAATATATTCATTTGGTATTCTCGTATATAAATAAACTAATATTTGACGCATTACAGAATTATATAGAGATTGAAGAGTAGCAAATCACATATTGATAAGAAAATATATCTATTCGATAAAGTAGCATCAATATTGCTCTCATTAATGAAAAATAGCACGATACATGACAAAATAATATGTTTTGAAAAACTTAAATTATATATGTAAACCGTCTAAAAATCTCATTAATTAAATAACTTGGATGTTCACGTAGAAATACTTAACATGTTTGGAAAAATTACATGTCTCATAACACTAAAATTAAATGGTAAAATCGTCTAAAATACTAAAGCTCACTCTTGTTGATCACTTGGACAAGAAAAACTCGTTGTTATTTACTTAATTACTCTTACAAACACTGCATTTGATCCAATTACTCTAATATCTAACTATGTATATATATTATTCATTATATCATTTATGTACAAAATATTTTCCTACAAATAACGTAGTAGAGTTGCATAATTCATTAATTCCTCGTAATCGTCAAAAAAAAAAAAGTATAAATAAATAATTAACCCTCGTCTTTTCGTTTGTTTTCGGAGAAGCCAAAAGGCCAAAACCCTTTTTATGTACTTCCTCGTGTAGACTCGGTACGCATGTGCATCCTTATATGTTTTCATTTCCTATAATATATTAAAAAACGTACCACTCTTCCAAACGTTTCGATTTCGCCTAACTGATTCCATTCCCATACGACCTAGGTTTAAATGTGTATGTTGTATTGAGAAAAGGTGTATATTCTTGTTGCAACCCCAAAAAATGCATATTATGTGTTGTGTGTTACGAGGATTAAAACAAAAAAACAAAAAAAGACTACTGGAGGCGGAGAGGATATGTCCCCTAAAACTGAACATGCTCATTTTTGGACGATTAACAGTAAAATTGATAAATTCCATGCTCCTAAATATGCCGAGACCAATTTGTGAACACTTAATTATACAGATACGCATGTGTGATGCGCATTATATATGTGTGCTCTTAGACGAAAAAACAGAATTATATATGTGTTTGGATGTTAAACTTTGAAACAAGTAATATTCAGACAGAAAAAAATATATAGAGAGAGAGATATAATTATAATCTCTTATAAGTCCAAATCTGCAAATAAATTGGAATCTCCTCTATTTTCTGCACACCTACGAGAAAAATGGAAAAATATCTATATGTTTTTGTTCTTTAAGTTCTTAAGAATAAATTTAACAGAAAAATTTTATAAACAAAATTAATTCTTCTATGATAGTAAATTCTCCCATATCTAAAAAACAAAACTTGTCTATAATTACAGGAAACCTGCAGAAAATTACAAAATATGTACAATATACTCAAACTTAGATACAAAACATTCACCATTCATTTTTGTAATTATATTTTATTTATTGAACCAATCTCGTAAACAAATTATAGCATGGCGCAATGCCATATAAGTTTTTGAAAAATATTACATATATTGCAAAGCGCAAAAATTTAGGTTAAGATATTTGAAAAAAATAATACTGAATCTTCTGCTTCGATATAGATAATTGACCATCTTCAAAATAAATTTAGCCATGACCCCTCTTTTTCCACTACCACAATTACATCGTATAGCCGCTACGGATTCCCATAGCATTTCTTAAGTTTTATAAAGATAATATAAAAGCTAAAGAGATGCAACTCTTTAACAAAATATGGCTCTTTAATTAATAAACAAACATAACACGTAAAAAAATTAATATATTATCTAGATTTAGATCATATATATATTAATATATTATGATCATATATATATCTAGATTTAGTTTGTAATCACCACATGTAGAACAGTTTAAAGTGTCATTGATCCAAATACAATATTACAATTATAAAAAGGACTGGGAGTTGCGTTAAACTATGAATGGTCCAAATACAATATTACAATTATAAATGAGGTAACACAAGAGTACAAAAACTCCAATAAAATAAAACGAAAATGAAAAGAAAGTCCCAAAAAATAACTTTGGGATGAAAGAAAACAAAAAGGGTATAAAAATCATGCAAAAAGAAGTGCCACTTGTCGGCCAGTTGCAACGGTAGTAGCTAAGCAGCCCCCTGTTTGCAGTTTTGGATACAAAGCACCTTGAAAGCATGAATTAATAGCTTTAATTACTACACAAATTTCTTGTTAATGGGCTTTTGCCTAGGAAGTGACATTAACTCAAAGGAATGTCGTTTACTAAGACTGCGAGTGAAACTAGGAGATGGGGACCATCTTCTCAATTTGAAGAGGGGACCCGTACGTGTGGAAAATCTTCAAAAAATCTAAGATTCAAAATAATGTTTATATTACAAAAGTCAACAAAACACTACCATAGCAAATAATAATAGAGCTTATGTCATAATAACTCAAAGTAAAATTTGTCAAAACTACTCTATAAGACATAATGTTTGTGTTTTTTCGATTGCATGATACAATAAGACATATACACTAGCCAGAACATGAAAAAAACTCTCAAGTTCAAAACCATAAGCATTTGTTCATCGAATCCTTGTTCCATCAACTTCAGATCAATCGCAAGGCTTGGATTCTCTGATGTTATTGTGTTCTTCATCCACTTTATTAGACTCATCTCGTCAGTATGCTGAAAAAACTCGTCTGAAGGAAGCTTCCCAATCACCAAAACCCCAAGAATCACTCCAAAACTATAGATATCATATTTGTCTGTGAACTTGAGAGTTTGATGATACTCTGGTGCTATGTAACATTACCGTTCAAAACAATGTTTATGTTACAAAAGTCAACAAAACACTAGCATATGCAAATAATAATAGAGCTTATGTCATAATAACTAAAAGTAAAATTTGTAAAAAATTACTCTATAAATACTAGTGTGTTTTTTTGCCTGCTCCACGTTTCACCGGCTAAGGTTCCACCGCCTTGATCAACTGTTCGTTCGCGAGCCAGCCTTGTTCAAAGATTATCCAAACGTTTACCTTTCATTTAAGTGATCTTGTGGGCGAGTTCGTATAATGTGGTATCAGAGAAACTCAAGGATTCGGTAAATTCATTTCATCATCTTCGATCATCACTCCATCTTTTCATCTTCTTAAAAAAAAAAAAGAGTTGTTAGTGAAGGTTCCAAGGTTCTATGGAGATGACGATCCAGCCGCATATCTAGAATGGGAGAAAAAGTTTGAGCTCGTTTTTGATCGCAACAATTTTTCTGATCGTAAGAAGATACGAGTTGCAACCTTTGGGTTCCATGGTTGTGCTAATATTTGGTGGGATACGTTGGAAACAAGGAGCATTAGAAGAGGAAGGCATTTCATTGATACATGGGCTGAGATGAAGGCTTGCAGACTTATGTTTGGCATCCATGATACATTTCTACTAAGCCCAAAGTGAAGAGAAGACTGAAGCCCAGCAAGGAATTCGACCATGAAGATCAAGGGGCAAGTCAAAGAGTCAAAGAAGTCTAAGAGGCATTCAAACTCATTTTAATTCCTAGTCTAAGTTTCGAAAATGCCTTGTTGTTTACACATTTCTTTGCTTTATAAACACATGAAAAATCTTATGATCAAAGAACAAATTTTAATCAAAAATCTATTCAGTTTTCGAGAGCTTTAGGGAGTTATTCTCTTCAGTTCCTTGTGAACTATCTTCGATCTACTTGGTGTGATATCAAGGAAATTGATTGGTAATATCAAAAGGCTTCCATCACCTTTTGTGCGACCGTTCTACCAATCTTCGTTGAGGAAGCGTCCATAGTGAGACTGTGTNACTGCGCCAAAGATCGAGTTACTCAGCCCAAATCGGGTACAATTTCGATACGAAACCAATTGGAGAATCTTACTGGATCTCTTAGTGTTCCAACAAGCCCAAAATTAGAAGAAATGGACATCGGATCACAGTTATTCGCCATTTTCCTAAATGGGTCGACCTGGTGCTATACTTGGTGAATGCTAGGCCCAATTGGATTGGAAGCTTGCAGACTTATGTTTGGCATCCATGATACATTTCTACTAAGCCCAAAGTGAAGAGAAGACTGAAGCCCAGCAAGGAATTCGACCATGAAGATCAAGGGGCAAGTCAAAGAGTCAAAGAAGTCTAAAAGGCATTCAAACTCATTTTAATTCCTAGTCTAAGTTTCGAAAATGCCTTGTTGTTTACACATTTCTTTGCTTTATAAACACATGAAAAATCTTATGATCAAAGAACAAATTTTAATCAAAAATCTATTCAGTTTTCGAGAGCTTTAGGGAGTTATTCTCTTCAGTTCCTTGTGAACTATCTTCGATCTACTTGGTGTGATATCAAGGAAATTGATTGGTAATATCAAAAGGCTTCCATCACCTTTTGTGCGACCGTTCTACCAATCTTCGTTGAGGAAGCGTCCATAGTGAGACTGTGTCGAAAGGATTTTTGGGAGTGATTCTCACGCCTTTTTGCATGCTCCACGTTTCACCGGCTAAGGTTCCACCGCCTTGATCAACTATTCATTCGCGAGCCAGCCTTGTTCAAGGATTATCCAAACGTTTACCTCTCCTTTGAGTGATCTTGTGGGCGAGTTCGTATTATTTTCTCTATAAATAAACCCTTTCCTTCATGGGGAAGGGGGAAAGACACTTTTTCCTAAAAATTACACTCTACACTTCTAAAAAGCTCTCAAACGCAAAACCCTAGAGGCTTCTCCTAATTCCTTATGATCGCCGACTTTCTGGCCATTTACTTATTCTTTCATACTCATCCAATAACAGCCCACTAAACTCAACATAAACTATGTGGATCCAACTTCCCTTCGGACCCAAAGTCACCTAAACCCGTTTTATCCTGTTTTCCGACTCATTTCCTGATCCGACGTCCAAAATTCGTAAGTTAGAAAAAGACAACCTAAGAATTTAGAAATCAAGAACTCAAGAACACAAGTATTTTCTTTGGGTAGTTTGGACTACCTCTTTTTGTTGTTTTATTGATTAAAATAGCAAAAGGTACAAGAAGCAAATACATGAAACAAATATGGGATTATGGATCTCTTGAAACATGGAAGCAACAAACGTGAAAAGAAAGTGTGTTACTCTCTTCCTTCATTCTAGAAAACAGAGTATTGAATTAGTTATTTATTGAATTAATAAAAGATAAAACAAAGTGAATTGGTCGAATGGTTACTGATACTTCGGTTTGGTTTTTCTTCGCCGGTTTGATGTTCAGTTTGGATGTTGACCACATGTTGTCTCATCAGTTACACATAATAGGATTTAGCTCTTTTAAAAGGTTAGTTTTTTTCTACCTTGTGGCCACCTTTGGGATGGTTATGGTGAGACAGGAAAACAGAAAATAAATTCCCGATCTAGAAACCCGACTGTGGATTCGAAGAAAGGGGATACTCAGACCTAAGAAATGATCACGAAGGAATAAGGATCACCTCATAAATCTGGGCTCGTTGTTGATAATTGGAATCGTGTTCTCCGATAATCAAAAGTAAGAGAGAGAGAGAAAGTGAAGATTTGGTAAAATGATTTTCTGATAAGATTTTGCAAAGTGGTTGCCTTACATACTAAATGTCTACACAAAAGACAAATAAAAGCACTCGACTGGTTATCGTTGGTACGACAATAAACCAGGAGGATTACAAACTTAACCAAACGCATAAAGATAGATAGGTAAAATGACTAAGGCGTAAAGATGACTTAATCATGTCACAATACTCCCTCCTTCAGAGCATTCTTGGCCTCAAGGATGAAAGTTTGGGTATTTAGTGATGAAATCATGATAGAACTCCCACGTAGCTTGTGCTGGAGAGTAACTTTTCTACTGAACCAAAACTTTTGTTACTGCCTTATTATGTCACTTGACCATTTTCTTTTCGAGAATCAGCTATGGTTCTTTGGAGGTACCCGTATCAGTAAGGTATTGAGGCAGAGCAGATGGTGAAGATGATGGGTTAGGGCAGAGTTTCAGTTGACTCACATGGAAAACATTATGGATAGCAGCACCAGGAGGTAAATCAAGTTTGTAAGCAAGAGAGCCAACACGTTCGTGGACGCGATAAGGACCATAGAACCGTGGTGAAAGCTTGTGAGGAATGTTGCAACCCTTGAGAGAGTGTTGTCTGTAGGGCTGTAGTTTCAGATAGACGTAGTTGCCAACTTGAAACTCACGCACTGACCTGTGGGAATCGGCGTATTGTTTCATTCTGTTTTGAGCTCTCAACAAATGAAACTTCATCATAGATATGAGTTCCTCACGTTTTTGTAAGCTTATATCAACAGCAGGTGATGAGCTCTCACCAGGAAGATAAGGCATATGAACAGGTGGTGGCTGGCCATAGATGATCTCAAATGGAGTGCTGCGGATGGCAGTATGATACGTGGTATTGTACCACCATTCTGCAAGGGGAAGCCAGCTACTCCATGTGTGAGGAGAGTCCGATGCCATACAACGTAGATAGGTTTCAAGAGTTTTTTTTGTGATCTCCGTTTGCCCATCAGATTGGGGATGATATGCTGTGGAGAAATTGAGATCAACACCATGGACTCTGAACATTTCTCGCCATACTTCACTGAGAAAAGTGGGGTCTCTATCGCTGGTGATTTCTTTAGGCATGCCGTGGAGGCGAAAAACTTGATCCAAGTAAGTTTTGGCAACATCCAACGCTGTATACGGGTGGGATAAGGCTAAGAAGTGAGCATTCTTGCTTAGCCTGTCGATGACCACCAATATGCAGTGATTTCCCGAGGAAGGAGGTAAACCTTCGATGAAGTCTAAATTGACAGATTCCCAAACACCAGTAGGAACAAGCAGAGGTTGCAACAAACCGGGTTTTGCAGCCAAGTCATATTTGTTTTTCTGACATATAGAGCAGTTTCGGACATAGTTCTGAACCTCTAAACTCATCTTAGGCCTTAAGAACAGAGATTTGATCTGCAAGAGTGTTGTGTCTCGACCCGAATGACCCCCAACGGTAGAATCATGTAACCATTGGAAGATATGTTGCTTCACTGCTGGATCATTACCCACAACCAGTTTACCACGGCGACGTAATTCACCATTGACAAAAGAGTATGCAGAGTGTTGAGAAGGGTTTGATTGCAATTCTGTAACCAGTTTCTTCAAGTTGGGATCAGATTCCCAAAGCTTTTTAAGATCCTCGTAGAAACCATGGTGAACTTGAGAAAGAGTAATGTGAAGTAGTTGTGAACCTGAGACGTGTGAGAGAGCATCAGCGGCGAAGTTCTTCTTTCCTTGTTTGTAGTGGATTTCAAAAGTGTAACCCATAAGCTTAGAGAGCCACATATGTTGGAAAGGGGTTGTTATTTTCTGTTCAAGTAGATATTTCAAACTCCTCTGGTCAGTCCTGATGATGAAGAGGTGGTGAGCTAAATAAGCATTCCATGACTGCACAGCATGAACCACATCAAGGAGTTCTTTCTCATAAACTGACAGATGTTGGTGGCGAGGCCCCAAAGCTCTGCTGATGTAACAAATGGGGGGTTGTCTTGCATAAGAACCGCTCCTATACCGGTATTGGAGGCATCAGTCTCAACCACAAAGATCTTGGTAAAGTCAGGGAGAGTAAGTACATGAGCTGAGATCAAAGCATTCTTTAATTCTTGGAAAGCTGCAGCAGCCTCAGAACCCCAGGAAAAACCGTCCTTACGGAGGAGAAGTGTAAGTGGTCTGGCAATAATATTGTATCCTTATATGAACCTGCGGTAGTAGTTTGCAAGACCCAAGAAACTACGGAGTTTTCCACTGCGTTGATCTTAGCAGGATCAGTACTGACACCGTTGTGTGAGATGAAATGACCAAGGTATTCAATCTTTGTAGCACCAAAAGTACATTTCGATCTCTTGAGGTATAGCTATTGGTGCTGTAAGATCGCCAAAACCATGTCGAGATGAGAGATGTGCTCATCCAAGCTTCTGCTGTAGACCAAAATGTCATCGAAGAAGACTAGAAGAAACTTCTGGAGAATAGCCTCAAATACGTGGTTCATGAGTCCTTGAAAGGTACAAGGTGCGTTGGTTAAGCCAAATGGCATAACTAGATACTCATAGTGACCTGAGTGAGTTCTAAACGTAGTCTTATGCACATCTTCAGGGGACATACGAAGCTGGTGGAAACCGGCGCGTAAGTCTAACTTGGAAAAGAAAATAGCACCCCCTAGTTCATCCAAGAGATCCTCCAACAGAGGGATTGGGTATTTTTCCTTGATGGTTTGCTTGTTCAGGCCCCTGTAATCGACGCAAAGCCGCAAAGACCCATCTTTTTTCTTCACAAGCACCACCGGAGAGGCGTAAGGACTGGAGCTGTATTGAATGATTCCCTGAGTGAGCATCTCTTGAACCATCTTATCAATGGAGTCCTTCTGTAAAGATGAGTAGCGGTAGGGTCTCAAAATTACAGGATTTACACCTGATTCCAGTGGGATTTTGTGGTTAAATCCTTCACGGTATGGCGGGAGGTGAGTAGGCTCAGCGAAGATATCAGCATATTTGTCAAGCAGCTGCTGTAGGGGACCGTTCTCATGTACCACTTCATCACTTGCTGCAATGTGGTAGAATAGAGTCTCAGGTGGGAGAATATCGTTTCTGTCCAAGGTGTCATGAACCTCTCGGAGATGGAGCAGGGCGATTTGAGGTTCTTGCTTCATCAATTTGTTCAAGCTGTTTGCCGTGATTACTTTGTTACTGGTTGGTGTTACTCCACGGAGAACATGTTTCAAACCGTTGAAAGTGAATTCCATCCATAAGTTATAGAAGTCCCAAAGAATAGGTCCAAGTGTGGAGAGCCATTGAACTCCTAAAACCAAATCACAACACCCCAAAGGCAAAGTTCTGATCTCAACAGTGAAGTCATAACCTTGCATCCTCCAAGTGAAATCAGGGCAGATAAATTTTGTAACCATGTCACCATTAGCTGCAACAACCGGCATAGGTTTGATTGGGGTTAATGAGCAGCCCAGAACTTTAGCAATTTGCAGATCAAGGAAGTTGTGAGTACTGCCTGGGTCGATCAATATGTGTAGCTTCCTTTTACCGTACTGACCCACAAGACGGATACAATTGAAAGTTGAAGATCCATTCAGGGCATGAACAGAGATAGTGGGGATCTTGTCATCCTGAATCGCAACAATCTCTTCGTTATGGGGCTCATCCCCTACTTCTTCATCAGATGACTCACCTGTTTCAGCTCCCAAGTACAAAATCTGAGAGTGTTTGTGCTTGAGATGGTGGCCATGAGTGAAAGGTTCTGCACAAAACATACATAAACCCTTGCGTTTACGCTCCTGCATCTCTGCNATTTGTCAAGCAGCTGCTGTAGGGGACCGTTCTCATGTACCACTTCATCACTTGCTGCAATGTGGTAGAATAGAGTCTCAGGTGGGAGAATATCGTTTCTGTCCAAGGTGTCATGAACCTCTCGGAGATGGAGCAGGGCGATTTGAGGTTCTTGCTTCATCAATTTGTTCAAGCTATTTGCCGTGATTACTTTGTTACTGGCTGGTGTTACTCCATGGAGAACATGTTTCAAACCGTTGAAAGTGAATTCCATCCGTAAGTTATAGAAGTCCCAAAGAATAGGTCCAAGTGTGGAGAGCCATTGAACTCCTAAAACCAAATCACAACACCCCAAAGGCAAAGTTCTTATCTCAACAGTGAAGTCATAACCTTGCATCCTCCAAGTGAAATCAGGGCAGATAAATTTTGTAACCATGTCACCATTAGCTGCAACAACCGGCATAGGTTTGATTGGGGTTAATGAGCATCCCAAAACTTTAGCAATTTGCAGATCAAGGAAGTTGTGAGTACTGCCTGGGTCGATCAATATGTGTAGCTTCCTTTTACCGTACTGACCCACAAGACGCATACAATTGAAAGTTAAAGATCCATTCAGGGCATGAATAGAGATAGTGGGGATCTTGTCATCCTGAATCGCAACAATCTCTTCGTTATGGGGCTCATCCCATACTTCTTCATCAGATGACTCACCTGTTTCAGCTCCCAAGTACAAAATCTGAGAGTGTTTGTGCTTGAGATGGTGGCCAGGAGTGAAAGGTTCTGCACAAAACATACATAAACCCTTGCGTTTACGCTCCTGCATCTCTGCAAAAGAAACTTTGTTGTTCTGTGTATTGTAGAGGGGGTTTGATGTTTGGTCCTCTGGTAGTATCGGGAGTAGGTAGCAGAGGAGTGGTATTCTGGTGCTTAGACGGTGAGGAGAAACTCGGTTTTTGGTAGGGACTGAAGGGAGATCGAGAAGCTTTCACTGGCGTATGCATCAGAGAAGTCTCATGAAGCTTTGCAATTCGTGCTGCCTCAGAAATTGACTGAACATTGAATTGACGGACATGGTAAGCCAGATGAGGGTTCAGATTTGTTAGGAAAATGCTCAGGGCGTAGCTTGTAGAGAGTGAGAGCCTGGTTTTAGCACTCTCGAACTTTTCCAAATACACCTCCACCGGATCACCGGCTTGTTTCAGACTAACCAACTCCGAGAGAGGATCGTCAAAGAGCTCACAAAACGTGCAGAGATGTCACTAACATAATCTGGCCAAAGGGGATAAACACCGTGACGATCAGATATATAGTTATGGTGCCATTGTAGAGCTTTACCTTCCATGTGGATAGAGGCGAGACGGACTTTCGACTCCGGTGGGGTACTATCCAAAGAAAAAAATTGTTCACAGCGGTAGACCCAGTCGCGAATGAGTGTGCCGTTGAACATCGGGAATCCTACCTTAGTCAAACGAGATGACAGTCCATTTGTTGGTTGTGGCTGCCGCTCTACGATGATCGGGGTCGTTTTGTTGTTGCTCTGTTCCAGATGCAAAGGATCTGGTGGTTCCGGTTGACGGGAAGAACCCGGCGAGGTGATGGATGCCGAGTGAAGCTGGCTGGAGTCTTGAGCAGCAGAAGACGATTGTAAAGAGTGGTTGATGAGTTTCATCATCATCGTCTTTAGGTCAGAAATTTCTCCACCGAGATCTTTACGGAGTTCGTTGGCGATACGGGTCTGGTCCTCTTTTTGTTGCGATTGGAGAGAACGCATCTCCTCTAACTGCTTGCTCATCTCGTTCATTGTAGTTTGCCTGGTTTCCACCATTTTTGGTCCGAGAAAAGGAAAGCTCTTATACCACTGAGACAGGAAAACAGAAAATAAATCCCTGATCTAGAAACCCGACTGTGGATTCGAAGAAAGGGGATACTCAGACCTAAGAAATGATCACGAAGGAAGAAGGATCACCTCATAAATCTAGGCTCGTTGTTGATAATCGGAATCGTGTTCTCCGATAATCAAAAATAAGAGAGAGAGAGAGAGAGTGAAGATTTGGTAAAATGATTTTCTGATAAGATTTTGCAAAACAGCTGCCTTACATACTAAATGTCTACACAAAAGACAAATAAAAGCACTCGATTGGTTATCGTTGGTACGACAATAAACCAGGAGGATTACAAACTTAACCAAACGCATAAAGATAGATAGGTAAAATGACTAAGGCGTAAAGATGACTTAATCCTATCACATATGGGTTCGTTTCTTTGATCAATACAAAAGAGTTGGAAAAAAAAAAATCAAATTAGCTTCCTATATTTATGTTGCAGTAACTAAACATATATTTAGGTGACGACTTTCAAAAACACCACTTTTATTCCATTATTATTATAACCTTGAAGACTTCAAATCAAGGGAAATTCTGTGAGGATCACAAAAGCTGACATTTCAGGCTCTCTCAAGTATCTCAACTTTCCTCTCTCCAAGAGTTTCACCAGCTTCTGTGTGATGTGTAGTCCCAAACCTTCCCTAGATGTTCCCTTCCTCAAAGGCTGAAACATCTCTCTTACCAGATCATCAGGCAGTCCCGGTGCCGGGTGTATTATCCTGAACTCTAGCTCGACTCTCTTCATTCTTTTCCCTATAGCTTCTATCCGCGCCATTACCTTGAACGATATGCACAATCCCTTCAATGCAGGCGTGAACCGTATGCTGCTTGAGAGTGTCTCTGAGAGGATTTGCTGAAGCCTTATGCAGTCTCCATACAGTCTCATAGACGAAACTTCTTGAGGATAATCGCAGATGATCTGCACTTTACGTTCTATGCTCAGCTCCATCACTTGTTTTACAACTGCGTCCAGGGATTCCTCCAGGTTAAATTCGCTGCAACCCAGTTGCGCATAGCTGTTTTAAAGCCATAAACCAAAAAAACCAACAGGATTAGAACGGAAGATTTTAAGACTTAGTAGGCAAATCCATATAACAAAAGAAGAATCCAGGTTGCAGTACCCTTCTTCGATTCCCTCTATGTCTGAGTCGCTTATGACTTTGGCTAACTGCTCCCTGCATGAAACGCTTGTCCTCAGGAGCTGCTTTTGTTCTTCATTTAGTCCAGATGAATGTAGCAAATCTTGAAGGAAGGAAATTGCCTTCTCTGGGTTCTTTACTTCTTGGCGGAGATATGCCAATTTGTTGACGGCGCAGGCCATTGCCTGCTCTGATATTCGCTGAACCTGTAGAGCATATTGGAGTTCTGGACTAGGTACTTGCAAAAAGCATAAAACCCCGGTAACCCTTCCCTCAATATCAGTCCTTTTGTTTGCAGAAAGCAATGCCTCGATGAAGCTACCATCACGATGGTAGAAGCCAAAGAAAAGCTTCTCTATGTTATTCTGTCCAGAACTCACAGCATTTAAAGCTATTCTCAGTTTAGTTAACGTATCATGGTCTTTAAGGCGGCAACCATAATCATTTGAGGTAAAAACCTCCCCAAGAAGCATTTTATTGACAGCTTCTTCTCTCTTTATGCCAGAGAGCTTCTGCATTGCGTCGTTCCACTCTGAGCATAACCCATTCTCATTGGTCATAAAAATTGGTGGAATGAGTGTTGAAGGGCTCCACATGATTCTGGCATAGTCTCCTTGCACGCGGCTATAGTTTTCAATAAGCGTCTTCTGGCCTGTAACATCTTGTCCAATGAAGCATACACCAAGAACATTATTCGTCGTATCTCTACTACAGCAAGTGTTGACGACTAATTCAATTGGACTGCTTTTCCTTTTAGGACCAAATGATCTGATCCTGATCTCAGCGCCACGTTCTTCACTACCTATTATGTATTATGAACACAAGGCACAGATGAAAATCTGCGAAAACAGTCAGAAAATATGAAAATGAAATACAAAAGGGAGCCAGAACAACACAGGATATTTGCTTCCATACTACAGTGGAATATGCTTACCTTCGAGAGCCAATGCTAACATGTTCTGAACGGTTTTTGCAGAATCGTCCTCAACGAGATCTGATACAGGTTTCCCTATTGCTTGTTCAACTGCCAATCCAGTTACCTCAGCCGCTTTTGAATTCCAACCGTTTATAACACCAGAGGCATCAACCGCAAAGATTGGAACAGCGGCTGTATCAATCAAGCGCACCATTTCATTCACGATAACACACAATTCATCCACCTTCTGAACCCTATTATCCACAAATGGAACACTCACAACAGCCTTTGAATGTTCCTCTTGCAATGAGCCTTTAATTATTAGCTGCAGAGAATTGATTGCATCCATTTCCATGTCATCCCATGGCATACTTTTCCACCTGACTATTTCCATAAAAGCCTTGAATGAGGATCTAGGATGCATCCTTTTACCATCTCTGTCATTAGGATCATGTCTTGCACCACCCCACCTGATCTGTTTTGCAGTGCCAGACCGGAACCAGAAAAGGAAATCTTTTTCAGTAATATATACGGCAGCCATTCCACAGATTGACTCCCCGAGAACAGAAGCATCCGGATAGCCAGACTCCATTAGACTCTCAGTGGTAAAGCCAGTGTTTCCTCCATGACTCTTGAGAACCCAATCGATTATATCTCCAATTTGTGTCTCTGTGGGAGTGACCCCAAGAGACCAGAGCTTCTCTCTGTAATAAAGAGCTGCTCCATCGCATTTAACAAGATCCATTATATTTGGTGATTGAGTGACAATACCTATGGGTGCATTACGAAAAAGCATGTCACATAGCACACTCTGAGTATGCAGAATACGCTGCTCTTTCAACAGAACAGCTGATTCCGCTTCTTTGTTAATCTGCACGCCAAAGACCTGTGTCAGGAATTCACAAGCATATCTCAACGGAAACGGCACGAACCTAGGACTTGCGTGATGACAAACCACTAATCCCCATAAGCTTCTACCTGTCTGTAGATCTCTGTTCATCTCATCACTATCACTACCATTGATTGTTACGGAGATAACAAGAGATGCCACTGAGCCCATATTACTCATATACTGTGCGTGACAGCCATGAGGAGCTCTCAAAGTAGATCCAGAAAGACTTATTGGCTGTGAGAGACTCTTGTCTTGGACTACTTTAACTGGAACAGCTGAACAATCACAAATCATCCTAACCTTGTTTCTCATAAAGAGAAATCTGGAAGCTTGTGGTATATCGGTGGCGGAGTAATGCAACCCGAGATACGGTTCCAAGTCTACCCTGCTGCAGCATTCAGCAACCACGTCCCCATGCCCATCTTCATGAAATTTATACACCATAACCCTATCATAGCCAGTTAATTCACTAACTTCCTTGACTAAACCATCACATAGCAACGACATATTCCCACTAGGCAATGCCTGCATTCTCGAAATCGATTTAGCCGCAAGCTTATATGATTTCAACGCCCCAGCAGCAGTCACTGGCACCTCATCAGGACTCACTGGCTCCAAATCTATAACAAGACCTTCTTCAATCCGATGCAGAATCGCATAAAAAGGCTTACTTGAAGACCTGCAATGAAGCGTTATCGGATTTAAAATACTAATCTCGCCAAAGTCAGCAGCTTTCTGCAACGCAGAAGAGCCTGGAGACTCAAACAGTGATTGCACATCAGTTCCTAAACTCAGAGCTTCTCGTTGCTCCATACTTGGCACTGTGTGTGGAGTCAAACCCAACATCTCCTGTGTGTTTTCACTATACGCAATTACTTTGAGGGTTTTCTCATCAACGACGATTAAGCAGCCAAAGGGCTGAATCAACATTCCTCTCTGAATCTTCTGTAAGTAAGTCGAAACAGCTGAAGAAGAAGGAACGTCAAACGAAGAACTCGGCATGTTCAAGTTAACCGAAGCTGAATAGTCAAATAAACGCTCGGATTCTTCGAAGTTTCCGTGTAGCTTTGCATCAGCAAGGACCTGTGAGTTAACTCGAGAGTTTTGTCTGGATCGAGTAGAACAGCTTCCAGAACTGTTACTTCTTCTATCTGTCGAATTCGATGACATTTCTTCAGAACGAATCTGCAGAAGAATCACGAAGCTTTTTCTACTAGATCCAGTCAAATTCAGAAATTGGGGGTAAGAGACAAACCAAAAGCTTCGAGAATTGGAATGATCGGGAATTTCAAGTGCCCATTAGGGTTTCGTTTTCTTGGAGATTTTTGCTGCGAATTCCTCTCTCTGTTTGGAGAATTTACAGAGTTGGCATCTTTGGAACGTTCCTTGGTGGGGAGAAGCTGAGTGAGGAAGAGGGGTAGATATATTAATCAAAACGGCATGCTTTTTTAATTTGAATGGAGCAAGCTGCGTGGCAGGTAGAAGCGTGGACCACGAAAAGTGTTGTCTCGTGTTTTGATAGCTGAACTATGTGCCGTCTTCATTAAATTTAAAATTAAACATATGATATATGTTAAGCCTATTACTCACTCCGTTTAAGAAGGAACGACGTTTTAACGTTTAATTTTTGTTTCACAAATAATATTGTTTTATGTTTTTAATGCATAATTTTGAACTTTATTGTTTTAATGTATTAAATAAAGAGAAAAAGTTATTTTGTGTATTAATAATAGGTAATATATAATTTTTAATAATTTTTTTAATTTGTGTGAAATGTGTTAAAATGACATTTTTTGTGAAACACAGGGAATATGATATTTAGGGCAATTATTATGAATGACACCAAATTATGTTTTGTAGACAAACCTAGCACCATCATTTTGAATTTTCCACTGGTAGCATTCATTAAATAGAAAATGATTAAACTGCGCTTTTTTTTAATAAACAAAACTAAACACATAATAAAAAATGAAAAAAAATCTCAAATTCAGTATATCTCCTCTCTCTCTAGTTTAGGCGTTCCCCATTTTCTCCGACACTTCAATCCCAAGCTTTCTTCGTCGGATTTCTCGTCCTTGATCATCGGATTAGTGTTTTAACTTTTTTTCAACTCGAGATTTTCATATTTGATAAGTTGTTTCTATTTGTGGCTACTCACTAGTTTTTTTCCCATCCGTTTCGATGGTTATTTGTTTGGTTGGGGTTGGGTTAAGGATGTTTGGTTTGATGAAGGTGAAAGATTTCATAAGAAAAAGATTTTCATTGCTTTTTCTATCTACTTGTAGCTGTCTCATGTTTAATTTTTTCTATCCATTTGAGTTTTTTTTGAGATTTTATTTGAACAATGAGTTTGCAATCTTAAGGGGTTGATTGTTGCTCTTTTTCCTTTGATTATAGATCTTCTGTATAAGAAAAACCATGGGGACAAGAAAAATCAGCGTCACGACATTCCAAGTCTTCGATAACAATCTCAGTTCAATCCTTGTATTTGACATCTTTATCTACCTCAAAAATTGATGCTCCTTTGTTCGTTTCCACCAAAAAATCCACAGGTGCTTATCATTTAATTTCCACTCTCCACAAACATAATAGATCTGCACCATACTTCCCTAAAGAATAAAAAAGAAGAAAGAAATGTCAAGCGAGCAACTTTCATAAGTTTTGAATGAATGTCTTATTTATCCAATCAGATGATAAACATACACATACAAAAACCCTCCCCAATTGCTCCCAAAGCTTAACTCATTTGCCTAGAGATCTTCTTATTTACCAACCAATTCTTCTAAGCGTTTGTGCACAACGCAAACATCAATTTCATAAGACCAGAATTCTGAGTAACAAGTCCCATAACAGCAATGTTTAAACATTACAAACCATCACATCCAACACAACCCTGGCTGTGCAATCAAAAATTCAATCCCAACTGTTACAAGGACAAGGCTATCACAAGTCTTATATCACTACAAAAAAACACAGTTTTTGCGATCTTTAAAAAAGTCTCAAAATAGTCGCAAATAAGTGGTCGCAAATATTTCATCGTTACAAAAAAATCACTCTTTTGCAACCAATATGTAACTCCAATTATCAGTCGTAATTTAAAAACTGATGATTTGCGACTCCCAATATCAGTCCTAAACTGATTTGCGACTAACTGTAAAAAAAAAAAAAATTTTAAAAAAAACAAACAAATTCCATAATTGGAAAATTCCAAAATTAAAATTGAAATACAAATTACAAACTAAATTCGGATTCCAAAATTAAAATTGAAATTGAAATTACAAACTAAAATAGAAATTGATATTACAATCTCCACGCCTCTTGGCCGCCGGAAAAGCAAACCACCGAGGCAGCCTCACGAGCAGTCTCCGCCTTCTCCTCAAGCTCTCTCAGCTCCACCACCTCCATCCTCTCCATCTCCTCCAACGTCCGCCTATACTCCTACATTCCCCACTCCATATTTTGCAGAGAACTGACATGAGATGCAGAATACTTTTTTCTGTCAAATCTTGAAACAACTTTCCAAGGGTATAAACAAAAATTATTAAGGAACTCTTATCCAGCGATTATCAACTTGATATTTTACCTCAAGAACCCAAATCCTTGAGCCACAATAAGACAACAAGAACTTATGCAAATCGTAAATATTGAGAAAACACTCACCAATAGTCCCCTTGAGAGGTCTTCTCTTGAAATATTAGCTTCATCACCTTTTTGTCTACAAACCCAAAAAGAGAACACTAAACAGTTTAACGAAAGAAAGAGAAATCCATAAATAAATCACTATCAGAAAAAGGATAGGCGTTAAACTCACATGCGTAAACTGAAGAGGATAGGCTACCATATGAAAAGCTACCATTAACCATTGAGGGTCTTTTTCTCCATCGATGGCTTCACATGTAGCATAAACAAGTATATTACCCTGGGAAATGGTCGTTTAGTCAATAGGATAAAGAGAAAACGAGGAAAGACCCTCAGTAAATCTAAACAAGGAAGAAGACAAAAACAGAAAACTAAGATAAAGTTGCGTGTATGTTGTTTGTATAGACTAATAAAATTAAGAGAACTAGGATAACCTGAAAATAAAGCTTTTGACGAACTGAGAGCATATATTACATATTTGCATATTTAAATAATTATTTGTCTTCCCACCAAGCTGACGCAAATAGATTTGCAAGAAAACATTCCTCATACACTAGATTGAACTTTCGATTCTAAAGTATGTATTCGCAAGTAGAGAGCATTCACATACCATAGTCATAATAGCTTCAGAGTATTGCTGTAGAAGGCACTCCAGAAGTTCAAAAGAGAGCTGCAAAGTCATTTGTAAGAAGATAATGTAACAATAATTCAATAAAAAAAACATCCAGAATAGAACACAGCCATTCAGACAGAATACTAGTAGCAATAGCTTTATACCTTGCGCTCATGCAGCGCTAAAGACTACACTTGCACATTCTGTATCATTGACCTTGCCACAGCTTCTGCATCGATAGCAGTGACCACACCAGCTGCGTCTGTCCTGTTCATCAGGGCCAAGCAACCAACAAGTGCCCCACGCACCGCTCTCCAGTCTGCCTGATACAAGTCCAACATTCGTTTTTTTGTTCCTTTCTATTTTTAAGAGATTGAATAGAGACTGTAACACACATTGGCATGAATTACAATTAATATAAAACTAGAAGTATCAAATCACCAGCTTTTCGGTAAAGAATCTAAGGAGAGTATGGACAGTTGCATTGTCCAATGGCTTTGCTTTTAGGTAATTAAGGATCTCCGCAAGCAGGAGAATACCTACAAACACAACGCATGTCCCGGTATGCTTCAAATTTTCCATTCAGATAGAGAGAAATATACTCACTAAAATATTCCAAAGAAGAGAAGTACCTCGTGCTCTGACAACATTATCAGTTGTCGTCAAATACACATCCATCTCCACGACCTACGCTTTTAGAAATACAGAAATTAACAGCATAAATGGTACTATGGAAGATGAAAAGTTAGTGGATATGTTACCAATTCGTTCATAGACAAGAAATCCTTCTCCAAGGAAGAAGCAATCGCTTTCAGACAACCAACCAGAGCCGTCATAGACGAGAAAAAGAAGAGAACGAGAGAGAAGAGAATGAAAAATCTGGCTCATTCGGGGACCCAACTTCGGTCGATTGAGAGAGAACGAGGACTGAATTCGGAGATTGAGAGAGATAGGGTTTCAGAGATTGAGAGGAAACTCAATTGACAAGACTCTAAACACACCAAGAAAATAGCAAAATGGCTCGGTCGCCGAGGTCCTTGGCAACGGAAGGGTCGGAGCCGATGCATCAGGTTTGCTCAAGGATGAAAAAAGAAGATACGGCGGAGGTTCGAAGGAGGAAGTTAGGATATTTAGGTTTCCAGAGCTTCAACCACTTCCACCTCAGACGGCGCCGGTGCTTGAGGTTGAAGAAGGCAGCGGCTAGCTTAGGGTTAGAGAGAGACGGAACAATGGCTCAAATGCCGCATTTTCTGAAAAATGGTTACCAGATGCCACGTTTTTTTGGTATTTTTAATAAACATTTATATTTAAATCAAAATTGAATGAAAAATCGAAAAACCCAACTAAAAATTGATAATTACAACCCAACCAGTTGGAGCCGATGCATCAGGTTTGCTCAAGGATGAAAAAAGAAGATACGGCGGAGGTTCGAAGGAGGAAGTTAGGATATTTAGGTTTCCAGAGCTTCAACCACTTCCACCTNAAAAAAAAAAAAAACAATTTCTCTCCGCTTCCCCATGCTCCGCAAAACCATCGCTCTTCCCTCCCCTAACTTATGATCGATTCCGACAACCAAATCAGACAAGAGCGAGGCCGAGAACTCCCAACTCCGGTTCCCTCGCCGTTCTGGTCTTCGATTTCGTTGATTCCTCGCCGGGAGAACTCCGAAATCCGGTGTCTCGCTTTCTCTACACACACGATTCTTCATATCAAAACCGTAAGTTTCCTCTTCCATTCATTCTTCCTCTCGGGCCTTGTTTTTGTTACTTAGACTTGTTAATAGGTCACGGAATCTAATGCTAGTTCCGATTTCTTAGTTTTCGATGCCTAACTTCCTTTCGGTTTTGATATGAAATTGTTATCGAATGAATTCTTCACAAATGGTATATGGATGTGTTGTCTAACTTAGTTCGGAATTGTTTGTTTTAGGAATGGCTCGTGAAATCGATCCAAAATTGACGGTTAATGAAGTAGAAGAAGTGAGTAAAGAGCAATCAGTTGAAGAAAACGTGGATGGAGAGAGAGTAGAGGAAGAAAAGAGGGATGAAAGGGAAGAAACAGTTTCTGAGGAGGAAGAAAACGTTGCTGAAAACGTTGACGAAAACATTGCTGCCGCAGGGGGAGACAATGTTGTGGAGGAAGAGGGAAAAGAGGAAGAAAATGGTGGAGAAGAGGAGAGTGTTCCAGAAGAGGAGGACAAANCAAATTTAGGATTCTTTTGTGACTACTATAAAAAATAATTGAGTGGAGTTGCTAAAGGGTCGCAAATTTGGGACGCTTTTGTGACTACTATTAAAAAAATCAAATGAAGTTGCTAAACGGTCGCAAATTTGAGATCCTTTTGTGACTGTTTTGTGACGATACTTAATAAATCACAAATCTATACCCTAAACTCTAAACTTTCAATCATTCTTATTCTAAATATGACTTTACAATCATTTTTATTCTAATTCTAACACTACAACTCTCTATTTAAACAGTAAACTAAGATATGGTAAGTAAATTTTGAAAAAATTCTATCTTTCAAAATCATTTCATATAAAAGACATATACACTTACTACATTTTTGAGAATATACAAACATAAATTTAAAATATTGGAATTTAAAAGTGTTTTTCTTTGTTATCATGATTCAATGTATATAGTAGTTAAAATCTATGTAAAAACGTACAAATTAACATATTTACAATTATATATTGATGAATTTCTTTAAAAAAATCGACTGGAGTGGCAAAACCGAAGCAAATTAGTCACAAATTTGGGACTAATTTTGCGACTACAAAGTAAGACTACAAATCAGTCACAAATTTGCGACTCTTCTGTGAATACTATGTTTCGTAGTTAATTTCTTTTAAAAAATCGATTGGAGTGGCAAAACCGAAACAAATCAGTCACAAATTTGGGACTACTTTTGCGACTACAAAGTAAGACTACAAATCAGTCACAAATTTGCGACTCTTTTGTGACTACTATGTTTCGTAGTTAATTTCTTTAAAAAAATCGATTGGAGTGGCAAAACCGAAGCAAATCAGTTACAAATTTGGGACTACTTATGCGACTACAAAGTCATACTACAAATTAGTCACAAATTTGCGACTCTTTTGTGATTCCTCTGTTTCGTCGTTAATTTGCGACTGTTTTGCCACTGCATTACGAGTAGTCGCAAATTAGTCATACTTTCGTCCCGCATTTTTGTGACAAAAAAAAGAGTCGCAAAAAGTGATCACAAAAACTGTGTTTTCTTGTAGTGTATGACTTCGGATAAGCAAATCTTCAAGCATCAGATTGATAGAAAGATGATGGTGGATCGAAGAGCACCACAAAGGCTACGGATGGCATTTGATACAACAAAGATTCTTAGCATGGATGTGCTGATCTCAACAAGACTAAGCAAATGAAAAGATAAAGTTTCTTTGTAGAAAACTGTAAGGTGTTTAATTTCGTAAAAAGTTGGGTGCTTTTTTACAATGAGAATAGATGAGCTTTTTATAGGCTCGTTTACAAAAAAAAAAAAATACAAGAGCTCTATGAATAATTTAAATAAAAAGAGGAGAAAAATTAGCTAAATCACATGATCTTCTTTCTAACAATTTAGCCATTATACTTTAACGGAGAGCTTGATACTTGTTGGCTGAAGTTGATTTGGACTTGAGAGTGTTGAGGGTGTCTAGGTGTATCTTTTGGAATGAATGGTGGGTCGATGATTTTCAGTAAACAATCAATCTTGGGTATTAATACATATTTGACCAAACCGAATAAGAAAATCTTCTTTAATTCTGACAATTCTTCTTTTGGTTCAGTTTGTTTAAGTGATGGTTTGATGACCTCATCACCAACCATGCAAATTAGCAACGAAATTAATGGGAAGAAAACCAGTGAGTAGCCACAAATAGAAACAACTTACTAAATCTGAAAATCTCGAGTTGAAAAAGAAGATAAAACACTAGATCGATGATCAAGGACAAGAAATGTGGCGACGAAAGCCAGAGATTGAAGTGTCGGAGAAAAGGGGGAACGTCTGAACGAAAGAGAGACATGGGGAGAGAAAAGAGATAAGAGATACTTAATTTGAGATTTTTTTTTTTTTTTAGTTATTTGTTTAGTTTTATTTATTAAAAAAGTTTGTAGTTAAGTCATCTTCTATATGGGTGAATGTTACCGGTAAAATTTCAAAATAATGGTGCTAAGTTTGTCTACAAAACATCTCATTTAAATAATTGCCCGCTCTTCAAGAGTGGTCTTCGAACGAAGGGAGTATAGGAATTCGATCTGTTGTCTTAGAAAGGGGTTCCTCGGGGTAAATTTATCTGTGTTTCATCTATATTATTAAAACAAAAGCATTTTTCAAATATGTTTCCAAACATTTTTTATTTTTTTTTAATAAATTGAATATATTGTCAAATAAGTATTAAATATGTTGTCAAACATTTATTAAATCTAGAAAGGATTACTAAAATAACTTTCAAAAATGCCTTAATTACTAGAACAATGCTAATCTTTTTTAATTATTAGAATAACCTTAAAAATGAAATACCAATTTTAGCCATTTTAGCATTTGTTAACAAAAACGTAATTACGATATTGTCATTACTATTTCAAATAAACAAGTCTACCGTTCTTTGACGGTAGACTTAATTATTGTTGGTAGATTTATGTTTTGGCTGGTAGACTTATTTTTCGGACGGTATACTTATTTTTGGCCGGTAGATTTGTTTTGGGCCGGTAAATTTATTTCGGTAGACTTATTTTTACGACATGGTATATATGTTTTTGGGCGGTAGACTTATTTTTTTAGGTAGATTTATTGTTAATGACGGTAGATTTGTTAAGGATTGGTAGATTTGTTAATGATCGGTTGACTTTTTTTTGTAGACATTTGACCAAATTGGTAGATTTATTTCTTTTAATGGTAGATTTATCTACTCCGCGATAGACTTATTTGTAATGGCGGCAGAGTTATCATCGGATGGTTCGTTTTTTGGTGACGGTAGATTTATTGTAATGACGGTAGACATATATTGTCGTGGTAAACTTATTCTTAAAACGGTAGACTTATTTGTAATGGCGGCAGATTTATTAAAAAATGGTAGATTTATTAATTGGTAGACTTATCATAAGTTGGTAGATTATCTGAATTTGGTAGATTTATCTGACATTGATCATTTTTATTGACGGTAGATTTATGAAAATAGATGTAAAAAAAAAAAACTTATTAAAATATTAATAAAAAAATAAAAATTACATTAAATTTTCAAAAAAATCAAAATATCCCCAAAAAAATGAAAACAAATTCCGAAAAAATCGAAATAATTTCCAAAAAATCTAAAGTTAAGAAAACATAATTTTAAATTTTAAATATTATATTTTAGCTTATGAATTTTTGAACTAAAATTTTTTAAAAACTAAAAAAATACAAAAATCCAAACAAATTCTCAAAATTTTATAAAATTTCAAAAATCCATGAATAACACATCACGGTTAAAAAACAATATCACATACCACTAAAATAATTGTATCAAAACCATAAAGATAATTAAAATAAGACAAAAGACATTTTTAAATAATATTTTATAACAATTCTTTATAGCGTAGGTAATACACTTAAGAAATTTATGTAGTATGTTTGACTATTGTGATAAAACACTTAAGTAGTATGTTTGACTATTGTGATAATAAACAACATATATAATTTGTATGCTCTAATTATATGTTTTTGTTTTAAATATTACTAATTGTGGTTACACATACTAATCAAATATTAAACTAAATAAAGTGATTGATTTTGTCAAACACCTTTGACAATTATCGTATAGTGTGTTAAATCTATTATAAACTTTAAAATTACAAATTAAACATATTTAAATCAATAACACTTAAATTAGTTCTTTTCTGTTTTCACAATTTATATATTACCAAATTATCCCACTCGGACGCCCAATAATTTATTTATCGATTGAATTTTCTTGAAAAAGAAAGTGTAGTTTTCATGAAAATGATAACAATAAAATCTGTTTTGTGTGGATAATGCCAGAGACACGATAGCCTCACAAAAAGGATAAAACAAAGGCAATCGCATTTGATATTTTTTTCTCACTTGCTTGAAGAACAATTTGACAATTTTGCATGGCGACACATTCAATGATCATTCCTTCTTCTTCCTCGTCATCCTCTTCCTCTGCTCTCGCTGCTCCGTCTCCGTTGAGAGAGACTCTACCACTCTTCAGTACAAGATCTCTCACATTCCCGAGAAAATCCTCGTTTTCTCGGCTTCGGTTGAGATTCTTTGCCGAGAAACACTCTCAGCTCGATTCCTCAAATGGCTGCGCCACTAATTTCGCCTCTTTACAAGAATGTGAGTTTTCTTCTGCCATTTCAGCCTTCGTTTCTTGACAAGATCGTCTCTCGCGATCAGTATCGAACCACAATGTGTTTGATTTTGTTGATAGGATTGCAACAGCTTTTGGTTCTTAATTTCAATTTTTTTTTCTTTGCTATTTTATAAAGTATTCGAATTTAGTTCGGTTTCTTCCACTATTTTGCACAATGATAATGAAAAATATGTTCTTGATTGAAGAAATAGTTCTTGAAACACTCACTGTTCAAGATTGTTGCATCTTATGGCCTTTACTCAAAGACAGCAAATTTTTTTTGTCTTGCTCTCTCTTCTCTGATATTCTATAAGTCTACTGTAATTATTCTAGGATTGAATGTAGCAGATTAGACCGATTGTGTGGTTGTAATATAGCAAATTAGTGAGAGTTTGGTTTGGTTTATAAGGGTGTTACTAGGGGAGTGAATGTGTTTGATAAAGTCTCTCTTGTTTTATGAATTGAAGTAGTTGTTTCTTTGATTCTTTGGACGACATTTTTTCAGCCGGAGATCATCTTACAGAGGAACATGTAACAAAAGTAGAGTCCACTCTTAGTATTACAGTCGTTGGAGCCTCTGGAGATTTGGCCAAGAAGAAGATATTCCCCGCATTGTTTGCGCTCTTTTACGAGGGTTGTCTTCCTCAGGACTTTTCTGTTTTCGGTTATGCTCGGACTAAACTCACTCATGAGGAGCTCCGTGACATGATCAGTAGAACTTTAACTTGCCGGATAGATCAAAGGTAGTTCTCCTATACAATTTTGTGTATGTTCTCAGTTAAAAATCTATGCTTTGGTCATTTGGTTATCAAAGGTTGGAATCAACAGGGAAAATTGTGAGGACAAAATGGATCAGTTCTTAAAGAGATGTTTTTACCATTCCGGTCAGTATGACTCGGAAGAGGATTTTGCAGAACTAAACACCAAGCTCAAAGAGAAAGAGGTAATTTCCTATCATTTCTGTTTGAGACATGGCACTAGACACATTCTACTTCCTCTCTCCGGCATTTCATCTTGTTTAATTTCTTCTTTTTAGGCAGGAAAGCTATCAAACAGGCTGTACTATTTGTCTATACCCCCAAACATATTCGTCGATGTGGTAAGGTGTGCAAGCCTTAGAGCCTCCTCAGCGAGTGGCTGGACAAGGGTTATTGTCGAAAAGCCATTCGGTCGTGATGCTGAATCATCTGGAGAGTTAACCAGATGCCTGAAACAGTATCTCACAGAGGAGCAAATCTTCAGGTTAGCCATTTCCCTGGCCCAACAGCCATCACTGCCATCAAACAGTATCGCACAGAATTTAACTGCAATGTTATTTGTGGTATACTTAGGATTGACCACTATTTGGGAAAGGAGCTTGTTGAGAACCTTTCAGTGCTTCGATTCTCGAATCTTGTTTTCGAGCCTCTATGGTCGAGAAATTACATACGCAACGTTCAACTGATTTTTTCTGAAGATTTTGGAACAGAAGGACGCGGAGGGTAAGCTTTCATTATTACTTCTCCGGCTGACATAAACAACGCACAAAGTTACAAGCATGGAACACCTTATCTAATTTTAAATCGATGCAGTTACTTTGATCAGTATGGAATCATACGAGACATCATGCAAAACCATCTCTTGCAAATACTCACACTTTTCGCAATGGAGACGCCTGTGAGCTTAGATGCTGAGGACATAAGAAGCGAAAAGGTAAGATTTTTGTTTTTCACTAAGAAAAGCTTTAGGTAGGTAATAGCATACTATACCGATAATTATGCGTTCATGTCAGGTGAAGGTTTTGAGATCAATGAAACCATTACTGCTTAAAGATGTGATTGTTGGTCAATACAAAGGGCATAGCAAGGGAGGAAAGGCTTATCCAGGTTATACAGACGATCCAACAGTTCCGAAACACAGTCTCACTCCTACATTTGCTGCAGCGGCTATGTTCATCAACAATGCGAGATGGGACGGTGTCCCTTTCCTAATGAAAGCCGGTAAAGCTCTCCATACCAGAGGAGCAGAGATCAGAGTTCAGTTCAGACATGTCCCTGGAAACTTGTACAAGAAAATTTTTGCCACTGATTTAGACAAGGCAACTAATGAACTAGTGATCAGAGTTCAGCCTGATGAAGGCATATACCTGAGGATCAACAACAAAGTTCCTGGTCTCGGAATGAGACTGGATCGCAGCGACCTTAACCTTCTATATCGATCCAGGTATAACAATGCATACCTTCTGATTCTAATTTTCATATCGAGATTACTTATTTTTCTTTCTTCTCTTTTTGTGTGGATAAGGTATCCAAGAGAGATACCAGATGCATATGAAAGGCTGCTTCTTGATGCAATCGAAGGAGAGAGGAGGTTGTTTATCAGAAGTGATGAGCTAGATGCAGCATGGGATCTATTCACACCGGCTTTGAAGGAACTCGAGCAGAAGAAAATCGTTCCTGAGCTCTATCCATACGGGAGCAGAGGTCCGGTTGGTGCGCATTACCTTGCATCTAAGTACAATGTGAGATGGGGAGATCTTGAAGATGCTTAAGCTTTTGACAGAAACAAGGATTTGGTGATATGAAACATTTGGTGTTAATATGAGACGAGCTAACTTGTCGATATGTTGTGAGCCTTTACAACCTTTATCAAATTCATTGCATAGATAGATATCTTAATTTTGTTCTCAATTTTCTGCCAAGAACTATGTGTGATTTGTTTCTTTCCAACTAATACATAGATTTTTGTTCAAGAATCAATGGCTAATTTTTAGGATTGTATTGTTGAAGTATAGTATGAGGTAGTTCATAGATCAAGGGAGTTAATAACTGAGATTTTTAGATGAATCCTCCTCCATTATCCATAAAAAATAACCTTGAAAAGTGTGTTATTGACTAGATTGATTCAAATCTATCTAAATTACTAAAACCATTTAGGGTATCGATTTTAACCTCTTTGTTGGCAAAATGGCAAAAACATAATTACAAAACTGTTATACTATTTTTTATTCACGTAGGTTGAAACTAAATTTATTTACGAAAAACCAGCGCGTTAAGATACGAAAGTCTATCATTCTTTGATGGCAGATTTGTTTGTGGTTGGTAGACTTAAATTTCGGGTCTTAGACTTATTTTTCGGGTCGTAGATTTGTTTGGGGAACGATAGATTTAATGAGATTTATAGATTTATTTTGGTAAATATATTTTTACGAGGCGGTAGAGATATTTTTGGGCGGTATATTTATTCATTTGTTAGTATATTTATTTGTAATGATAGCATATTTGTTAAGAATTGGTAGACTTAACGAGCGAATGATTGACTTTTTGGTAGATGTTTGACCATATTGGTAGATTTTTTTTTTTTTACGGTTGATTAATCTTCTCCACGGTAGACTTTTTTGTAATGGCGGCAGACTTATCAACGGTGAATAATCGGATGGTTCGTGTTTTAGTGACAGTAGATTTATTGTAATGACGGTAGATTAATATTGTCGTGATAGATTTATTCTTAATGGCGGTAGATTTTTTTAAAAAGATAAAAATTCGAGTTCTTAGTTTTTTATTGATAGTAGATTTATTTTTAGACACGGCAGATTTATATAAAAAAAAAAGCGGTAGATTCGTTAAAAAAGCAATAGATTTATATGTTAAGGCGGTAGGTTTATTACATCTTTTCGAGTTTACTAAAATAACATTCAATTGGTAGATTTATCGTCGTTACGTTGTGGTAGATTTGTATTGACGGCATATATATTGACTTTATTTGATGGTAGACTTTTGGTTTTCTGCACACTAACAAATGACGATTTAGCCCTCGAAAAAACATCATATTTGCGGGAAAAAACAGGCACTCATCGTGAAGAACTAGGGTTGTCGTCGGCCTGAGTATGAGAAAATTTATTGTTTGATGGTAGATTTATTTTGTTAGATTATTTTTTTTTTCTGGGGTTGACCTTTTATCTATACTATTAAAACATACACACTTTAAGAGAGAGATAGAGAAAAAGGAGATTTTTTTGTAGATCCAGGCCGATGGCCGGAGGCTTCTATAGCCCCGACATCGGCTTGGTTGGTTTTTTTTGCTACTTTTCTTTTGATTTGTTTAGTTTTTTCTAATTTATTTTAGATCTGACAAAGTATTTGATTGTTTTTTCGTGGGATTTTTTCAATGAATTTGGGAAGACAAAAGCTTCGGTTCAGCTGAGCCGTTTCGAAGAGGTAATTGACAGTATAAGCGGATGGTGGCAACGGTTCTTCCCGGCTTCAATCGTTGATGGTTATTCATTCGGTGTCCATGGGTTTCTCGTCGCAAACCACAGTTATTCCCGAAGGCAGTTTGAATATATACTCATAATTAATTGATTGTTTTGAACGGTGATCTCAGTGGCTCCTACTGGAGTAATAAAAAGAGATTGGCAGCTGTGGTCAATTCAGTCTAGTTGATCGATGTTTTTGAATTTCTATGAAGATCATTTCAATGGTGATTTAATCAGCCCAAAAATAAAAGTGAAGCATTCATCTGCAGAATCTTTAGTCATACATTCGCAAAAAATGTCGTTATTTACTTCGAATCCCTATTGGTGAATCCTTTTTTTTTCTAGTTGTTGTAAACCCTTTGATATTTTGATTTTTTTAATAAAGTATCATTCAGCATTAAAAAAAAAAAAACAGAGACACTTTTTGTGTCCAAACAAAAAAAAATACATTTAAAACTATAATTTATGTGGATAAGTATACATGTTACTAAACATGTATATTTAGTTCAGTTAAAATTAATTATTTGGCTGAATTAAAGTTTAAATTAACCATTACTATATAATTGTACAAGGTGAATAGAAATGGTAATCTTCTAACCCATTAATATCAGTAAAGTTTAAATTAACAATTACTATATTACTATAGAATTGTACAATTAACATGAACTGAAACACATTGATATTACGACCAGACATAACACGGTGATAAAGATGATGATCATGAGGAAAATTAAGTAAATTAACTAGAGTAAACTTAGACAGATACAAAAATTGACGTAAATTCCAATAGATCTTGGGATGCTCCATTATATTGATACGCAAAGATCCTGAGACAGAAAGAGAAATTGAAGTAAATTCCAATATAAACAAGACAGACAATGATATTTATCATCTACTAGCAAAAGAAACAAACTATCAATGTTAGATGATCATAAAATACTAAGATGTATACTGAAACTGGACATGATCGTGAATTGTGAGAACATGTTGCGCAAACCTTCAAAGTCTGAGCTGTGAGCAAAAAAAAAGAGCTAACCTTCAAAGTCTGAGATGTGAGAAGAAACACTCGACTTGGACACAGATTGAAGACGACATGCAATCATCACTAAACCAAACCGACCAATGTTCAAGTTAACCAGGAGAAATTAATTTGGACCATCTACAATTTATAGTTTACCATTTACAACTAATTGTGTACGCAATCTTATTAAATCTTACCAAATTGAGTGTTAAAAGCATTTCGAGATTTACTTAGCCTAACAAATGAATATACTCACAGAAAATCTAACTTATGAGATCTTATCACTATAAAGAAATCTCGAATCTCAAATCTCTTACAAAACTAATTGTGTACACAATCTTATTAAATCTTATTATAAAAATTGTTACAAGTATGATTTTTAAAATTTTAAATAGAGTCTAACCCACAATTTTTTTGATAAGTTCATTATATATTTTAAAAAAAAAAAAACCACGACGTAATCGTTATGTTGGCGCTCCTAGGGTTTCCCCCAAAATGCAACTCTTCTAGGGTTTCAGATTTCCCTCCTCCGCAACCTTAAATCGGCGACTGCTAGGGATACATGGTGGTAACTGCTCTTCGCGATCACATGCAACCATCTACTACGGTGTGCAGTCCGTTTTTGTCTACTTTAGTTTTTGACATCATGTTTTCCAAACTTGCTTCGGCCTCAAGCTTCATCACCATCTCTCAATGTCTCGACGATTCACCAGAGAAGAGAAGGGTAAAGGGATTGCTACTTCAAGCCGATGGACCAGGGAACCTCCAACACGCCTGCCGCCAGTGGAAAACTCGGATCTGATTGAAGAAAACCGGCTTACCCTTATTGGCCGAGTTCTGAACCCAGAGATGCAACGACCGAGGTCAGTAGTCAACTTTATGCCTACGGTCTGGGGTCTCTCAGGAAGAGTGGACGGAAGAGAACTAGGAAGAGAAAGATTTTGCTTTCGGTTTAGATCAGAGGAGGAGCTCCAATCTGTACTGCGTAAAGCCCCGTTTCACTATAAACGTTGGATGCTAGTCATCGAGAGGTGGGAACCAATCATCTCGGATTCCTTTCCGTGCAAAATCCCCTTTTGGATTACGATCCATGATCTGCCACTCCACTACTACAAACAAGACACTCTTAAAGCGAGTAGCCATGATTTGGGGACAATCAAGGACTATGATGCCAAAGAGGGTCGCATAAGAGTCGAAATCAATGCTCTAAAACCACTACTGATGAAAAAGAATTTCAAGTTTCCAATGGGAGAGGAAGAGACTCTGGAATTCGAGTATGAAAAACTGGAAAATCATTGTTTCTGCTGCTTATCTCTGTCTCATGAGAAAGACGACTGCCCAAAAGCTAGAGAAAATCCACCTCTTAGCTCAAACCATGTGGGAATTAGCCAACAAAACACGATCCAACGTCTGGATGCGGATAAGCTGAGACACGATGTCAGAAGACATTCAAACAGAGAAGCCCAACTGACGGAAAGGGGCAGGAAGAGAAGCCGCTCTCCACTCAGATCCCCGCCTCAATCTCCCCCTTGTAAGTATGCAGATCACGGGACCTCCCTTCCCTGCAGTGAACCTATTTCACCGCTCCGTAATGATCAACCTTTTTCCAGAGATAGAAAGAGCTTTGAAGCTTTTGATCGAAATCGCTATGGGTACTCCAAGGATTATCGCTCACATTCCTCAAACTTTCCTCAGTATGAGGACCGTCACTACTCCAATAGAAAGGAAGCTAACTACCGTAGAGAAAGTGAAGAGCTGTATGTTGAAAGGAAAAGAGATGCTCACAAACGAGACATCCCTTACGAGCGAAGCCCCCCATATACCTGGGAAAGACAGAGAGAAAAATCTCCTGCTGAAGCTGCCTTAGCTTTGCAAAGGAGAAAACAGAGCCTATCAGGGGAACAGGTGGAAGGTTCATGTAATGCTAAGTCAAAAAAATATGCTCTAGAGAGATTAGAGTTTCAAGAACCCCCGGTGGGAAAACCTTCAACAAAAGAAAGATTATCTTTCCCTTCTCCAAATGAAAACAGAGTACTGAAATCGGGACGGCTGGTCCAATCGACTACTAATGTTGTATCAAGACCCCCTTCGAGTGAATTGTAGGAAGCACCGAAGCACCTTGACTCAAATCAGAAATCTCCCAGAGAAACTTTCAACGGAGCCTCTTCATCTACAACCCACTCAGCTCCGAGAGGTCTCCTAGTACGGGCAGTCAGACAGAAAGTACGATCAGAAGCATCCTCGGAAGCTACTATCCAAGATCTGTTGCCCTCAACTATGATAAAGCCCCCGCTGGCCTTCAAATTGGGACCAGTTGATGAAGAAATCCCAAAACAGCAGCGGAAGATTCATAAGAAAAGGAAAGTTTTACTAAAGCAGAGCGGAAGGAAGAAGCTTTCTCCTAGTCCGCTACTGGAGTTAAATCCAAAAAGCGGTTTGCTGCTCGCATCCACAACTCTCCAGGGAAGAAATCAAGTGATAGACAACAGCATTTATCTTCCCCCTCCAACGATGTACCTCAGTATGAGGGTCCCTGTAGTTTGTCTTTTAAATCGTCTTCTAAGGTGTTAATACCTTCTACTTGTAAGGGTTCGATGGTTTTCCAGAAACCATCCAGTCGTTATCAATGATTACAACTTGTTGGAACTGTCAAGGGCTTAGAAACTCCCTTACAGTTCGACGCCTAAGGGAATTGAGGCTGAAACTCTTCCCGGATATAACGTTTCTAATGGAGACTAAAAATCAAGATGACTTTGTACTACAAGTGTTTCAATGGATGGGGTATGATAATAACTTTACAATTCCTCCATCTGGCCTTAGCGGCGGTCTTGCGCTGTTTTGGAAAAAAGATGTGGACTTGCAAGTTCTTTCCTCTTCCCCTAAGTTCATCGACACAAAAATTTCGTACCAAAACCAGTCTTTCTACCATACTTTTGTCTATGGAGCTCCTGCAAAGCAAAACAGACTGAAAGTTTGTAACCAAATCTCTCTTTTAGCTGCTGGTCGCGATTCCGCTTGGCTAATTTCAGGCGACTTTAATGACATTCTAGAGCACTCGGAGAAACGCGGTGGTCCTCGGAGACACGAAGGGTCTGTTATTGATTTTCGCAGCTTTGTGTCAACCAATGGACTTTGGGATGTGAAACATACCGGCAACCCTCTCTCTTGGCGGGGTATGTGCTACGACCATCTAGTACACGTTAGACTAGATAGATTTTTGTCCAACAATGCCTGGCTCGAGATGTTTCCCTCGGGTCGCACAGAGTATCAATGATTCGAAGGTTCTGACCATATACCGGTAATCACTTATCTCGACAATTCAAGGGTAAAGAAAAAAGGGATGTTCAGATTTGATAATAGGCTGCGAGAAAAATCAGAGGTGTTTGATCTGATCAAGGAAGTTTGGTCCAACGCGGGGACAGCTACGGTCACAACAAAGATCAATCACTGCCGCACGGAGTTAATAAAATGGTCAAAAGAACAGAACCAGAATAGTGCTCTACTCATATGAAACTCCCAAGCAGCTCACAAGGCAGCTCTATCGAACCCTATCCCCGATCCACAAGTGATTGGAAAGCTCACAACTACCTTAGAACATGCCTACAAGGAAGAAGAAAAATTCTGGAAACAACGTAGTTGTATTCTCTGGCTTCACAGCGGCGACAGAAACACTGGTTTTTTCCACGCCTGTACCAGAAATCGCAGGACATGTAACAGGTTCACGACTATTGAGGATTCCGCAGGTCGAGCACACTACAAGGAACCTGATATTGCTAGAGTTATCTCTGAGTACTTCCAGCATATCTTTACCTCATAATCTTCATATCAGCTTCACGTCGTTCAGGAGGCATTAGAGACGACTGTGACACCGGAATGGAACGAGTCCCTCATTAGGATACCATCCGAGGAGGAAATTCGAAAAGCAGCTTTCTCAATTCATTCGGGGAAAGCCCATGGACAAGATGGATTTTTCGCATGTTTTTTCCAATCCTACTGGACAGTTATTGGAGCCGACATTACGGCGGAAGGTCGAAATTTCTTTGAGTCGGGCATCTTCCAGCAACATCTCAATGAAACTCTTGTCCGCCTTATCCTGAAAATCACGACCCCAAAGAGAGTTGCTGATTACAGACCCATTGCACTTTGTAACGTCTTTTACAAGATTGTTGCAAAGATTCTCACATCACGACTCCAACCTCTTCTCCCCAGCCTGATCTCCGAAAATCAGTCAGCTTTTGTTCCCGACAGAGCCATCTCTGACAATGTGCTCATCACACATGAGATCCTCCATTATCTACGCTTGTCAAAAGCAAAAATTAGAGGAGCTATGGCAGTAAAAACCGACATGAGCAAAGCTTACGATAGGGTCGAGTGGGATTTCCTAAAGGTGGTAATGGAGAAAATGGGTTTCCATAGTATATGGATTGGTTGGATAATGGAATGTGTGACCTCGGTTTCATATTCTTTTCTTATAAACGGGTCTCCCAAGGGTAAAGTCTTACCTTCCCGTGGAATAAGACAAGGCGATCCGTTGTCACCATATCTATTTATCCTTTGTACCGAGGTTCTATCCTGTCTATGTCGTAAGGCCCAACTAAACGGCCTCCTTCCAAGGGTCAAGGTAGCTCACAACAGCCCTCCAGTCAACCATCTCCTGTTCGCGGATGATACAATGTTCTTCTGCAAATCTGACGATATGAGCTGCACGGCGTTGGCAAATATTCTTGAGGCTTACAAAAAAGCATCAGGTCAATACGTTAATCTGGGAAAATCTTCAATTACTTTTGCATCAAAAACACCTGCAGCTAGAAGAGCAAGGGTGAAACAAAGCCTGCATATAAGACAAGAAGGAGGAATTGGGAAATACCTTGGTCTGCCTAAAAATTTTGGTATTCGAAAACGAGATATCTTTACTTCAATAGTGGACAGAATTCGACAAAGATCACATGGCTGGTCAACTCGATTCCTATCAGCGGCAGGAAAACAAGTAATGGTCAAGTCGGTTCTCTAAGCAATGCCCTCGTATACGATGTCTTTTTTCAAGCTGCCACTCTCCCTTTGTCGTAGAATTCAATCCATTCTCACTCGATTCTGGTGGGACGATAAACCAGACCAACGAAAGATGAGTTGGGTTTCGTGGGATCGCTTAACGCTTCCGAAAAATGCTGGCGGATTGGGCTTTCGGGAAATTGAAGCTTTCAATGATTCGCTTCTGGCGAAATTGAGTTGGCGAGTGCTTAAAGCCCCATACTCACTCTTCTACCGATTTTTCTTGGGTAAATACTGCCACAAGTCCCCGTTTATGGATAGCACTCTTCCTTCGAACCCCTCACACAGCTGGAGAAGTATCATGGTAGGAAGAAAAGTACTCAAAGAAGGGCTGGGCTGGTTAGTAGGAAGCGGAGAAGATATCAAGGTCTGGTCTGATCCATGGTTGTCTACCGCTCTTCTGTTAACTCCAATGGGACCACCAACTATCACGAATCACAAACTTCGAGTTTCAGACCTTATTATCTCCTCTACTCACCAGTGGAACTGGGATTTAATAAGACTCCATCTCCCTGATTACGAGCAGCACATTCGAAGACTAGCCCCGACAAAGAACATATACGACACTCTGGCTTGGCTCCCTGTTAAGAACGGGATTTATTCGACGAAGACGGGCTATGGCAAAGTAACTACGAACGCAACAACTCACCAACTACCAGATTTTAATTGGCAAACGAGTATTTGGCGAGTAAAATCACCTCCAAAAATCCAACACTTTCTCTGGAAAGCAATAGCAGGATCTCTCCCCGTGGGTGAGCAACTGCAACGGAGAGATTTAAATGCGGATACGAGATGCAGGAGATGCGGGGAAGCGGAAAGCACGGACCATGTTCTCCTACTCGGCCCTTTCGCGCAACAGGTGTGGGATCTCGCACCAATCCAGATTCGAAGATTCGATCAAGATCCCCAATTACCCATCTTCCTCACAGAAGCTCGAAATTTCGTCAATCTCCCCCCCCCCCTACGGGAGTTGTAAAGGCTGATCTTTTTGCCTGGATACTGTGGAATCTATGGACTTCTCGAAATCATCTGATTTTTGAGAACTGAGAATTATCGGTGGTTGACATCCTAGCAAAAGCGGTCACTAATGCGAAAATATGGCAAGAAGCTCAGTTGGAGAAACCGAAACAGAGAAGTACGAACCAACTGAGCTACGGCAAAACAGAGAATCTCTCAGAGATCACCTGTTACGTTGATGCGGCATGGAATTCGTCATCTCTCAACGGTGATTTTGGATGGTTTTCCGCTCTAATGCGGATGTTTCATTGTGTGATTCAGCCGATAATGGACGAAACATTCCTTCGGCACTTGCAGCAGAGACTTGGGCAATGCGAGCAGCTTTGGCACAAGCAATTGAGCGAGGATACATAGAGCTTCACGTTTACTCCAATTCTCAAAGTTTAGTTTTGATACTAAACAAGGGAGAAGACCTTAACGATCTCTTTGGACTCTTGCATGATATCCGAGATTTAGCTAGTAATTTCTCTATAATCTCTTTTCATTACATTTCAAGAACAACAAATGTGTTGGCTGATTCTATTGCAAAAGGAGCTCTTTTGGCTCTAGAAACTCATATTTAAGCAATAAAGGAGTATTTTCTGACAAAAAAAAAAAAGTAGTCTAGCTTGTACGTAATCTTTATAATATTTTTTTTGAACATTCTAATTAGTAGAATTATTATAATATTTTTTTCTCAATATAAATCTTAGCAATCTCTGTTAAAAGCATTTCAAGATTTACTTAACCTTACAAATAAATATAATCCAGAATATTCCTTAAAATTAGATAATATCTAACTTAAACAAGCTGGATTTTAGTCGAGATTTGCTTACCCTCCCCAATCGTATATCTAACTTATGAGATCTTATCACTAAAAACGAATCTTGACTCAAACCTATATAAATAAGAGGACACCAAAATTGATTGTTCAGCACCAAAAATATCTAATCTCAAATATTTTTTTTTAAAAAGTTTCTCTAAATGGATTCACATACCTTAAAGATGTGAAACTTTACAAAACAAGCTGGCGAATCCAGATGAAAGTCTTGCATATTTGGAAACAATACACATCGCAAGCTGGAGAGACATTAGAGCTAATATTAGCAGATGTAACTGTACGTTCTGGCTTCAATTTCAAAACAAATACGTGTAATTTTCCCTATAATTTCATTTTGTTTTTTAAAAGATACTCTCTTTTTACTTTTGTAGGGTGTTAAAATCCATGTTTCATGTAAAAAACATGAGTTTTACGTACGTATTGAAAAGCAACTTTCTATTGGAAAGTGGAAAGTTATTGGGAACTTCTCTTTAACTCCTGCAAATGGCAATTTAACAATCCATGTTTACAAACTGTCTTTCGTGAGCACCACTTCTATCACTCGGTCTTTGTTCAAATCAGATGACAACTTTCTGTCATTAACCAGTTTTGCTTGGATTACAAGTGAGAATTTTAAAACTCATTTTTTTTTATTGGTAAGTTAATATTAACACAAACTATGTGATTTAAAACAATACGCTAATTGATTACATCCTATAGACAGTGTCAAAAAAGCGGACTCATGCATAACAAAGTTGCTAAAATAACAACCATCGTCATTTCAAATAATAAAATACTATAGTAAATAATGTAGCGCATGGTTTAATGTTGAAGTGATTGTGAATTTGAGTTGAGAAGAAAATGAATGGATTAGTTTCAAGTGAATGGTAAAGAATGAAAAAAGTTGAGTTTCATCTCACAGACACTAAATAAGTTTCTAATTTATTTCATACTTATTACATTAAACATTAGTATCATCAATAATTATTTTTTTACATAATCTAATTAGTTTAAGATCAAAATAAACATATAAACTTTAATTATTGTAAATTCAAAAGAACAAACTGTAAAGAAACTCAAAGATAAACATATAAACATATTACAAAAATCTAATTAGCTTAAGATCAAAATAAACATATAAATTTTGATTTTAGTAAACTCAAAAAATAAATTATATCTAAATACAAAAGTAAAAATTAAACATATAAACATATTACAAAAATTAAATCTACAAAAACAAATTATATCTAAACACAAAAATAAATGTGTCTCATATTACAAAATTAAATCTACAAAAACAAATTATATCTAAACACAAATTATATTACAAAATTTGATAAAAAAAATAAAAATCTCGTGCTGGTGCACGGGTTAGAATCTAGTTTTATTTTAAATCACATGCTTAACGTATCTGTCAATGGATATGCAGTTGTCAAGTACTACAATGTCAGTGACATATCAAAAGTTGTACTAGTGTTTTTATCTGCATCAAATCATACACTAGAATATTTGGATATTTATAAAGTGATCGCTCGATACCGGTGGTTATTGCGAGGTAAATGGAGTAATGATTTTTCCAGAATCACAATTAACCGTCAAGTCAAATCAACAAAAGAAAAGTATGAAGAGGTGGCTCTATGTCTGAGATGACATACAAGCTTTGTAATTTCTTTTTGGGTTTGTGCTCATTTGTTTTCTTTCTTGGTATATAGAATGAATACATGTTTTTCTTCCATATTATTGGGTTGAGTCATGTGTTTTTGGTTAAAATCTCACTCATTTTGGTTATACGTACTAAGCAAACATGAAAGTAAATAAATTGATTGATTTCGTCAAGCACCTTTTGAATATCGTCCTAGATTTTCTTACAATCACGAATTCACAAACAAATCTACCATCATTTAAAGTCTAATTATCATTTGTACAAATTCAAAAACAAATCTACCGTCAATTCAAAAACAAATATACCTTCCTTTCAAAAACAAATCTACCCAATCCAAATCTACCATCAATTATACTCGTAGAAGAACACCTCGAAACGAAGACGGAATTCTCGCCGGAGATTTGTCCGCCATCGCGAAGCCCATAAACCTGTCAGAGAAAAAGAAGAATTTTCCCGATATATCTCCAAAATTCAATAATATATCTACCATCATTTCAAAAATAAATCTATCATCATTTTATAAACAAATCTACACAAAACTATATCTACTATGGTGGATCAGCATGTGTGAAAGCTCCTCTGATCCGAGAAATAGCTACCATGTTGGAACGGAAAGTTGAGTGTTCCAATAACTCAAAATTGTAGGTTGATCACTGTGCAGACGATTATGGATCAAGTCTCAGCACATCACTTTGGAAGTGGAGTTCCGGCACACTACTAAATTCTTAATTTGGAAGTGGAGTTCCGGCACACTACTAAATTCTTAATCAAAAATGAGCTCCAATGGTGAAAGAAAATCTGAGTTGATCTCGCATGTATATATGTTTCTCTTTGCACCCACGAAAAACTTCTAATAACTGATTTTTTGAAGTACTGTCGTTCTCATTGAATGTGTCTTGATGTGATCAAAAATTTTAAATATGGGTTCAAATTCTCGTGTGTACTGATTGTTTTGTTTTTGTGAGTTCAACATACAATTTCAGGTTTCAAATGACTTATGAGGCAAAGCACAGTGGTTATGTTTTAAAAAAATGAGAGAAGGACCCAATTTGTTATTTTTCAAAAATCAAGGGCTTATTAGAGAAAAAAAGAAAAATTTACTTCTTTGGGTCGGGAAATTGATCATTTAATTCCTGATCTATGGACGGTCACTCAATTTACTCCCCAACTATCGCTTGCTCAAAATAATTTTCTAAGTTGTAGTTGACTTTGCAAAATCAGGATTAAAAAAGTCAAACACTAATTACTAAATGGATACATGTCCACTAAATCGGCTGTAACTCCTTCCATACAACCCTGAATGAGTTGAAACCACTCTCATTAGAAATCTAACTAAATTTCCTATAACTTTGATAAAGATCTCCAAAGCTACATCCAAAGGGAAGGCTTCTATCCGAGTCGATCTTCTAGACACATACTCTTGATGCAATATCGACTCGGATGGAAGCCTTCCCTTTGGATTTAGCTTTGAAAATCTTCATAAAGGTTCTAGGAAATTGAGTTAGCTTTCCAATGAGAGTGGTTTCAACTCATTCGGGGTTGTATTGAAGGAGTTACAGCCACTAAATGGAAACGTGTCCACTAAATCGGTTGTAACTCCTTCAATACAACCCCGAATGAGTTGAAACTATTCCCATTGTAAATCTAACTCAATTTCAAATAAATTTGATGAAGAGCTCCAAAGCTAAATCCAAAGGGAAGGTTTCCATCCGAGTCGATCTTACATCAAGAATATGTGTCTAGAGGATCGACTCGGATGGAAGTCTTCCCTTTGGATTTAGCTTTGAAGCTCTTCATCAAAGTTATAGAAAATTGAGTTAGATTTCCAATGGAAATGGTTGTAACTCATTTGGGGTTTTATTCAAGGAGTTACAGCCGATTTAGTGGACATATATCCATTTAGTAATTATCGTTTGACTTGTTTAATCCCGATTTTACAAAGTCAACTACAACTTGGGAAATTATTTTGAGCAAGCGATAGTTGGGAAATAAATTGAGCGAGCGTCCATAGGTCAGGAATTAAATGAGCAATTTCCCTCTCTGGGTCAACATCAAGACTGAGAAGCGAAAGTTCTCTTCTTCCTCTCCAAACCCTATGTGCGCTGCAACAAAAAAGGGGTGTCAAATTCTCTCTCTCTCTCGCATTACGAACCGCTCACGAACAAGGGCTCAAATCCGCTGAGACGAGACAACCAAGAAGAAAAGAATGGTTCCGTTGAAATGGTTCCGGCGACGTCTGCTACCACTACAAGAAAACACAGTTTTTGTGACTCTTTTATTGGTCGCAAAAAAGTGGGACGAAAGTGTGACCACTTTGCGACTCTTTAACGACCACTCGTATTGCAGTGGCAAAAGAGTCGCAAATTAACAACGAAACGTAATAGTCAGCTAAGAATCGCTTATTTGCGACCGTTTAAGGACCGTTGGTCGAC